>QOCX01000082.1:542-122640 GCA_005959815.1 Sarcophaga bullata
GACAGCTCTGCATAACACTGGCGAACTGAAGAGATAGGTAGGTAGGTAGGTTGAAGTGGTAGCTTTGATGCCAAAAGCTCACTTGAACACGAATAGCGTTGCTACCAAGTTCCACACCGCAAGGTGTGAACATTAAAAGCACGACTACCATATGCTGGAAAAGCAGTCCGAAAATTTGATAAACGAAGCTATATCCTTGACGTCAATGGATGATAAGCTGACAAGGATTGGAGAGCCAAATAACCTATACTTGCACCTCGCAAGAGATGGGTATTGACACGGAAAGTGGATAACAGTCTTCTCCGCAACAGAAGTCGTTAAATGGGAACTGCATTCTTTCCGCGTGTCTTCCCATAACACAATGACCGGTAAGCATGGCCACTGTGATCGAGATGACGTTACAACCAAGTCCGAGTAGATGGTTGGTGTGTCTTCTATCTATCGTGGACCAAGTGAGTGAAGAAATAAGGTGTTAAAGATTTTAAACAAAACTCAATGTCAAGTTGTCGCTTAACTTTAGTTCAAGCAGTTTTCCATGAAAAAACTGTCAGTATTTTTACAATTTTTTGCAAATTTTTTTTCTATCTGCTTAGAAATGTTTTTTTTTTTAATAACTTTTTTTCAATAAACAGCAGGTTATTTTTATAAAGGAATAACAACAACAATATCTTGTATTAAAAAATTGGAAAAAAAAGTACGAAGAGGAGTCTTCCACATGATAGACTGTTTACACATGTCAAGAAAATTATAGAAAAAGTGAAATGCGAAGAAATTTTCGTTTTTTTTTTTTTTCTAAACAGACTGACTACAGCCAGATGAGTAACGAATAATACACAACGACCAGCAAACACCGCCGATACTTAGAAATGAATCTTTAAAAAGAAATATGAACGGACGGACGAACGGACGGACGGACGTACATACGGACTGACATTTATCCGTTCAAACTTACACACATACATACACTTTATACATATAAAAAGACATACGCTGCGCACACACACGTTATCAGGGGAGGGGGGGAGCAAGCAGCGGCAATAAGAAACCCAGATGACCGCAACGAAATGCAATTCGTTACGTATCGCTCGACAATGAACAATAAAAAAAAATAAAAAAAGAAAAAAGTATTCATCATCATTACCATTATACTTTACGTACGAATACGATGTTAATGATCATGATAATGATAATGATGATGGTGATGCTGATGCTGATGATGATGACGACGACGGTGAAATGATAAGTTGAGATGAGTTGATGGGGATGTTGAAGGCATATTATACGAGGCACTAGTTTTTGTTCATCTTTCTTTATAAACACTTCAGCAGCCATGGCAATCAGTCAGTTTTTGTTTTTTGTTTTGTTTCGTTTTTTTTTTTTTGTTGTTTTTTTAATAAAACCGCGTCAACTCACAGCAGTAGTTCTCGCGTTAAAAATTCCAAATAAAAACTCTTAAAAAAATAACAACAACAACAACAAAAATGCAGTCATTTTGGTTTGAAAATTTGTGAAGTAGGGTACCCGTTAAAACACTTAAAAAAATGGGAATTTGCAACGAATTTTGAAGCCCCTTTTAGAACGCATTTAAGTCAATTTTGAACCCACAGGCATAAAGAGAGTTCGATAACAAATCGATAACTTTTCGTTAGTATGAGGGGCCTTACAAACCAGACCAAACCTTACAACCAGACCAAACCAGAACGTATATCGTAGAAAACACGAAATAAAAATTTACCGGCAAACAATAACAAAAAAAAAAAACGGTAATTAAAGGCGTTCAGGTAAACTTTAACTCTGAGAGAATAAGAGTAGGGAGAAAAATATCTCAGAGCTCTATACACTGTATGACAAGCATTTTATTTATAATTACTACATGAAGACGTGAAGAGGTGTCAGAGTACTCTCACACAGTCTACATCGCTACCAAGTTTATTGCGCTGACAAACTTCACTATGCTGATAGACTATGACAAGAATAATTCCCAACAAGTGCTATGCATGCACCTTTCCGAAATGCATGAATGCCTCAAGGTTCCAAGCATGTTTCTTGATTGGTAGTAATACCACGCAATACACACATTAAAACCCTGCAAGCTGGTTTACCTTTGGTCCTGTAGTTTAACAACACTTCTGAGTAATTTTCTAGTAACTCCAGTAACACATACCTTAAAGCCCTACAAACCATAAATCGTGACTTGTTTGTGTTTTCCAGTGACTCACTGGAACTCACTGTTCATTTGATGTCGTCTTAATTGATCAACTTTCAACATGCTTAGACGCTTTCAAATCATGTTCACGGTATTGTCTAATGACTGGCTGGCTTATTAGTTCAAAAACCAGTAAACTGCAGAGCATAGGAACTAGCCAGACGTGGTCGAACTCTTTGATGAGTTCTCTAGGTTGGAAACTTCATTGCAGTTCTGTCAGCTTATAATTAACAAAGCAGTAGTTGACAGTTTTATTTGCGGGCAAGGCAGTAGGTGACGTTTTATTTGCGGATAGCAGGGCTGATAGTCTATCTGAGAGCTAGATAAAGATCACATGCAAAAGCATGGCGGATGAAGTTCATGCGAACGCTTGGGTCTTGACACACGACAAATTACAAAGAGCTATTGAATGAGAAGGCAGCTGTTTTTATCTATTGGGTTAAATGGCGCTCTATGTAGGGGGAGGAGAAAAAACAGTTTTTACTTATGCAAAGCCTATAAATCTTCATCAGAAGATCTGGTTTGGTTTCACAATTAGGAAAATGTTATTGTAACTTGTGGCTCACAATGTCCGTATATGACCCAAAATGCCTCTGATGCCAATTCTGGATTGAGCAGGCTTGACCTAACGTCGCTAACGTCAATAGCTAAACCTTCTGCTACCGGCTCCATGTGTCATGGGTTAATGTTATGTCGCGAGTTGCCGCGCCATATTTCAGTTCAAATAAAAGTTTTTTGATGACCTGGTTCACTTGGAGCTGATGTCGGACTACTGTTAAAATGATCGTTGAAAAAATATTTTCCCCATATTTTTTCCTTTTCAAGGGAGGTCAAAGCCAAGGTTAACTCGGATCTCATTAAGATAGTAGGGCACACACCACTCTCTAGACTTTTTTGTGGCCAGAAAAACGCCACATTATACAGCCAATAAAAACACACAAAAGTCTTTGTATTGAATAAATAAAATGGTTAACTTTACTACACCTTCCATTCTTGGACATTAAGATGACATTGAACATTGTTATCAGAAGAAAAGTGAAGAAAATAGCCAAGAGCGGAGAAAGTTGACGAATTTTCAAGTTGGTTTTTATTTGATTATATCACGTATAATGATCATTTATTGAATTATTCTTTAAACACATACACACACAAACACACACAAACGAGCGCTTACTAACCTCCTTAATTACCCCATTTTTTTTTTTTTAATAATACAACAACAATGCAAATTTGTTTGTTGTCTTTTTTACGTATTGGAAATGTTAAAAGCGTAGACATACGTATTATGTTGGTTATTGAACGCCGTTAATAATTCGAATTTCACTTTGTATTTCATATGCTTCTTTCTTCGTTTTTGTTTTTTTTTTGCTTTTGTTTTCTTTTTGAAAATTCTTATTTTTCGCAGTATAATCATGTGTAAATATATCATCAAGTATCAGGTGGAGTGTATATGACTATGGGATGTGTAAATTGGAAATAGAGTTACCATTATTGTTAAAGATGAATGTGTCCGACTTGGGAAAATCCAGGGTGGAGTTCGGTTTATTACAGATACTGTTCAACTTTAAAGCCTTGATTAAAGCCAAATATGGATATGCCTAGTCGCCGGAGTTTAGAAGGTAATGTGTTGGCTTATTAGAGCTGAAGTCTCGCTTCAAACCCCAAGTCAGACATCTCCTACAACACGAAATATGAAAACATATCCTTCGGCGAATTCCCCTCAGCAGACTGCTGGCAAAAATGAAAAGTTTCTTACGAAACTGTCATTCAGAGTCGACTTTAAACTGTAGGTCCCAACACTCATGTATAAAATTAACATACACATCACGAGTGGTGTAGGAAACTAGGTCGTAATCCTGACTAAAATGTTCTAATGACGAATTATGTACGTATGTAACACCGGAAGAACGAGCAAAACTAAAGATTCAGACGTGCCCACTTTTCAGGGTGATTACGGTCATCACAATCGACCTACTGTGCTAGGGATTGGCAAGATTATAAAGGAAATTTCGGGGTTTTAGAAGCTTTACAGATATGGTTAGACGTGCGTATCTTCGCAATGTACGATGCACTGTCCAAAATATCGTTTCCGTATGGTAATTGAGTAACAGGAAACTCTCTTGTACGACAAAACTTACACTCTCATCTCCCACGTGCTTGTTTATGGCGCAGAAGCACTGATGCAGCAGCCTTGTGAGTATTCGAGAGAAAAGTCCTACGTAAGATCTTTGGTCCAGTGCGAGTTGACGATGATTTTGGCATTCTATCCAATAATAAGCTGTATAAGCTCCTCAACGACATAGACGTTGTGCAGCGTATTAACATCCAGCGGCTGAGCTGGATCGAAGATGTCGTTCGTAAGGAGGAGGATGCTCCGGCGAGACGGGTTTTTGATGCGGGTCGGCGTAGAGGACAACCTTGTTTGCGTTGGAAGGACCAAATCGAGGAAGCCCTACCATCGATTGGTGTGACCAACTGGCGTAGGCGCGTAAGAAGCAGAGGCGTCTGGAAGGATGTGTTGCTACAGGCCAAAATCCGTTAATCGGGTTGTTAATGGTCAATTGAGTAAGTAAGTAAGAGAAAGAAAATGTAAGGACAATTACAATTTTTCGATTTCACAGAGTTCACAACCCATTAGTCAGGATCACCCATGTTATGTGTTTTAACTTTGTACACGAGTACGAGACCTACTGGTTTAAGTCGTTCTTGAGCAACTCTTCATTGGCGAAGTTTTTATGGTTGAATCTAAACAGTTTTCGGTCCGAGAGTCTGCTGACAGGTCGACGACAGAAATAATTTTTCTTTTCAGATTTGGCATGGCCTAACGTCTAATAAGCCTACTAGACTTTACCTACTCCTACTAGACTAGGAGTATTTAGGTAATCTACTCAAATTTGATGTTCAAAGTTGAAAATTTGCATTCGTTTTATGCCTATTCTTAGGATATTTTTGCAAAAAGCCTTCAACCTTGCTTCTAAACAACACACATACACAATGGAAACCCTGTTACACTTCCATACTACTTTTATTGTAGTATGCGTCGAGCAAGAGGTGACATTTTTTTTTGTTTTTTTTTTTTGCTTGCATAAGTCCGGCGCCACTTTATACTTTAAATTACAGGGCGTTATTGCTTAAGCTTAAGAGACGGCTTAAGCTTGGAAATCATTATTTGTTTGTGATCAAAAGGCTTCTCTTTTTTGTAGAATTTGTTGTTTTGTTGTTGTTGTTGTTGTTGATTTTTATGTAATTAAATGTCCCACATATGCTCACATTTGACCACCAATGAATAAATGAATGAATGAATGAATGAATGGCTGGCTGGTTGGGCTTGGTTGGCTGGTGTTATTGTCAACGCTTGTCATTGGAAACGCATTTTTAATAGAATTTAAAATGCAAGAGAGAGAGGGGGGGTTTTCTTAAGACCAAAACAAATTATTTACTCTTCTTTTCCTTCTTAAAAAAATTTTTTTTATTGTAAGGTTAGGTGGCTCTGCCACTTCTTTTCTCGTTTGCTGGCTGCCTCATTTGTAACAACAAAACGGTGCGATGCGTGTATAAAACAACTTTTCAAAGAGTTGTTGTTAAACGCTTTTAGACTTGGCTATTTGTTGTTTTTTTGGCTTTAAAGCAAGTAGGTGTGTGTATTGTGTGTATGCGTTTGTATTATTAATTGTTGTTTGCCTGGCTGGCTGG
Source organism: Sarcophaga bullata (assembly GCA_005959815.1). Lineage (NCBI taxonomy): Eukaryota > Metazoa > Arthropoda > Insecta > Diptera > Sarcophagidae > Sarcophaga > Sarcophaga bullata. The sequence continues at coordinate 6,442 of QOCX01000082.1, forward strand.
CTGGCTGGCTAACTTTGTGGCATGGTGGTGGCTTGGTGGCTTGGTCGCTTGGTTTGCTATGACTTTGGTTCGGCTTTGGCTATTCAACAAGTTGTAAAAATACTCAATTAAACAATTTTATGATTCGGCATTAATTGCGTGTCACTTGTGGCGGTAATTTTGTTTTTGTTTCTCGTTTTTTTCTAATTTCAGTTTTAGTCGGCAACAACAAAAAAAAAACAAAAACCGACTAATTTTTAAAGTCGGTAGCCGGCTAGCTTTTATGGCTTTAAATGCACAATTTTAGTTCATTTGCAAGTCAATTGAGATTTTTTTGTTTTTCAATTACTTTTTACAACTCTAATGAGAAATCGTAAATAATTTCAAAAGATAAAAAAAAAAACAAAAACAGAAACTGAAAAACACTTACAAATACAAATAATGAGTCAGATTCCGAGAAATAATGAAATTAAGAAGTATAACGAAATCGTTAAAAACTATCAAGAATAATTGCCTCGCCTTACTTAATATTCCAAAACACAGAAAAATGATGTCAAACAATTTTCAATTTTAAAGAACGTAATGAAATCTATTTAAAAGCAGCAGTTTTCTTTATTATTGGCTTTAAAGTTGACTAAGGGATGTATTCCTGATGTAGTCCATCCTTAAGAGAGTTTTATGGAAACCGAAACAAGCGATACCCAAACTGTGTAGCATCCAAGCCCTTCCCAGATTGCATTAGAACTTTCCAGTCGAGTGCAGTTAAAATTTTAAAAAAGTTTGTCTGACTCGACAGAGTCATGTTTGAAAGCAATTCTCTTCAAACACTCAACATAACCATGTTTGGCTTTGAAGGGCTTTGAAGGCTTTGAAATACTTTGCTGGGATTTAACGGTTTTAACAAGCCTCCTCTCATTCTTGTAATCCATTACTTTGAAGAACTTTCTCGGCTTTACAGTCATTAGATCCCATAACTATGCTAAGTATGCTACTTTGAAGCGTACGTCATCTTTAAAATTACAAATACGGCTTCAGTTACTGCATTGTTAATTCTGAGCTCGAAGGTACTCAATGGAATTCATAATGTAAAGAATCCAGCCAAGAATTCGGTGATTTTTCTGCATACATACATATTACAACCCTTCAGCCAGGATTACAACCTAGCTTCGCACACCACCTTGAGTGGAGGGGAACTACAGTTTAAAGTCGACTCTGAACAACAGGATTTTTAGAAACTTTTCATGGCAATTTTATTTAACTCCTCAATTTGCCAGAAATCTACTGAGGGGAAGCCACCGAAGAATAATTTTTTCATATTTCGTTTTGTTGGAGATGTCTGACCTGGGAATTGAACTGTGACCCCAAGTCTAATGAGCCACCACACTATCTACTAGACTACGACGACTTAACATAACCACATTTGGCTTTAATCAAGGCTTTGAAGTGCTTCGTTGAGAGATTTTCGCAGAAATTTTATTGAGAGGAAGTCGCTGTCCAATTATTTTTCATATTTTTCGTTTTATTGGAGATATTTGACCAAAAACTCCCTCATTTACTGAATCCAATCAAACCGCAATTTGTCTGAGCTTGGGTTTCAACCATGGGCTTTGCACCTGATAAGCTTGCACACTACCTACTAGACTACGACTACTTTTGTTACGTTTCAGCAGCCTTAAAAAGATCGAGTGTTTTTTTAATTACTGCATGAAAACTATCGTTATCGATAACAATAGTTTGACAGCTGAAAATGTCAAATTGTGTTGATATTTCGGTTTAGTAAAGTATGCCAAGTTATAGTGAATCGTTTAAGTCCATAACAATGCTACCAAATTGTGGAAATTTACTTTGAAAAAACACAAACAACACTTTGTTCATTTTACGGTCAAAATAAACGGCCTAATAAGCAAGTAATTCGAGCAATTATTTGTCGTTCGCGTATTAATTTTACTCTCTCTCTCTCTCTCTCTTCTCGATTTAAAACCATCAACAAAACAAACAAATATAAGTACCAAAGCAGATTTGTCATCGTTTTGAACTTGTTGCTTTTTGTCCCTCGACTACGTGAAAAACTTTACATAAAGCTTTACGGCTGGTACAAGAACAGAAGTTGAATACTAATTTACCTTGCATTGTTGTAGATTGCGTTCATAGGAAGCTGCTGATGCATGTAATGAAATTATTTTCATGTTAAATGGTGACGTCAATAAGAAAAATTGTCGTACTTGAAGCGAAGTCATTGAAACCCTTTAGTCGGGACCAGAACCTAACTGCTTACACCACTTATGTTTAGTGGATTGTCAAATGTATCCTTGTGTGACGAGTCCAACAATTGAAAATCGATTCCGAACATTAGATTTTTGAGAAGCTTTCCATGACAATTTGATTTTATTCGTTACTTAAGTAAGTAAGACTTCTCCGATCAGCTGTAATGTTTGCCACAGTTCGACACTTGGGAACCTGAGGCGAAGGACCTTGGATCTTCTGGAATTTCTTTATAGAACATAAGATTTAGCGAAATATTTGGGAAATACAAGCTAGAAGTTCCGTAAAATTGAATGACAGAACATGTACTATCGGTGTTGCAACTCGAGATTACCGCACCCGAGTACGATATGCTTTGCAAGCCTTAATTAAGACACTGGTCCTGTACCTGTATTTCAATATTTTTCTACAAGATTAAAGTGACTAAAAGCGGCTTTCTTTTGTTAGGATTAAGGACTAAAACAAGTTTGGACTCCAAATTTGTTGAAAAAAAGAAACTTTCGCCTAAAGGAGACACAAAATTTCCAGAATTTTGTAAGCCAATCGAACGTAAGGGCACACTTCCTCTATGTACAACTGTCCTATACGAAAATGTAATCCCCAAAATTGTAAAAAAGTATTCCCTTCTGCAGATCCTCTTCATTTGAATAGCAATTATCTGCTATTTTCCATACCCTAACCGATGATACGTTATAATCTTTTAAATTCCTCACTAACCCCTGCTATTTTATGACTTCAACTAGACAAACAGTAGGCGTTGTTATGCTGAAAAGGCTTTGCAAGTTATTAACAAAAAAAAAAAAAACCAAGAGAACCAAGAGAACATATCTTCGACATGATTTTTCAACTAAAAACCGAACAGAAATGATCATAAATTAACAACAACAACAGAAGAAATAAAAACCAAAGAAAATATATGTTCTGTGCAGCAATAAAAAACTACACAAGAGATCGATCGGTAAGAGAATTTTTATAGATTTTTTTTAAACGCCTCCCCGCTTCTCCCCTTGTCCACCCTATGAAGTGATCGATTTTTAGTGGCCAGTTATTATTGCATAAGTATTCCTTGGTTAAATCGTAAACATGTTAACAACAATAATTCTTAGCCTTCCTGTTAATGTTACTGATTTGTTTAGAAGGATTTTTATATGCGTACACGCGCTCTCTCTCTCTCTCTCTCTCTCTCTATCTCTCTTTCTTATTATCTTTCTATTTAACGGACCATAAGCGTTTGCTCAAGTATTTTTTAAGCCTGTGTGCCTTAAGCTGTGTTCGTATGAGGCCAACTTTTGTTTGAAACCTTTTATGATCTCGGCCATGTGCTACCAGTGCTGATAAAATGCGACCCATATGGTCAGTGATGCCTGGCTGGCACTTGTCCATTGAAGAAAGACTATGGATTTTCAATTTTTATTCTTGTTTTGTAATGCAAAATGATTTTTTCTTTTCTTTTGCTATTCAACAACACATTGCGTTCCTCCTGTCGTTCACATTCATTTTTATTGTGATTTATTTTGTGTTTAAAGCCAGTTAAAGTTAAAGGCCTACTGATTGCTTTGGCTACCGGCTGACTGACAAACATACTGGCTTACACACACTGTCTTTTACTATTTGACTGACTGCCAGCCAAGCCAGCTATAGCCTGCCTGCCTGCCTGCCTTATTGTCTGTTTGCTTGCCATTGTTGAATGCAAAAATATAGCCAGGCATTGGAGATCATTGTTCTGATTTAAATCGGTATTGTGAATGGATTTCTTCTTCTTTTTTTTTTAGTAGTTGTTGTTGTATTTATTGTAATAATTTGTTTCCTTAGTTTATTGCTTTCCATAGATTCTCTCTCTGTCTCTCTCTTTTTTTCTCTCTTTCTATTCTATTTTAATTTCTTTACATTTGCTTTTGCTTTACATTCGTTTCCCTTCCAAGTCTTTGTTTGGTTGTGTCTTTAAAACCACATGAGATTTTTAATAGTTTTAGCAGGAGAAGATTTAATACACTTAAGCTGTCTTAAGCCACCAGAAGATTTACATTTTTTTGTTTTAAAAATTTATTCCAACAGAAAATAAATCTACAAACACACGCCGAAATTCGAATTTTCGTATTCTCAACAAATGAAAAAAGGACTACCTACCCGCTACCCGTACCCTTAAGATTTTCGAAAATCTTGTAAAATTTTTAAAAAAAGAAAATCCAAAAATATTCTCTTTTTTAAATTTGTTACCCTGTATTCGAAAGCAGTAGCTGTGTCCAGAAGAAATTTACACACATCAGCCGCTATAGGCCATTATTTCATTGAGATTCCCTCTAATCTTGAAACCATCCGGAATTCCTCATAAAATCGCCGAATTTCCCAATTGCATGGCAGAAGCCCAAGTGCTTTTATCTCCGGCAACAGGTTACTTTACTTACTTATTTGGCCAAAGGCTTGCCTTTAGTCAGTATTACAACCTAGTTTCTCACCCCACTCATGTTGTGTGCGTTAATTGTATCCATGAGTAGCGTGACCTACAGTTCAAAGTCGATTCCGAACGACAATTTTTGGCAACTTTTGATGGCAATTTTTTATTTAACTCTCACCAGAAGATTGCTGGGAGGAAGTTGCCGAATGAAATATTTATTCACTTCATGTTTCGTTTTGTTTCTGATGTCTAAGCTGGGATTTGAACCGCAGGCTCTACTAGACTATGACGACCTTGCAGAAGTGATTGAAATCAAGTGCCATTCGTCTAGCGTACGTGAATGCCCAGTACACAATTCAATAATGACACCCACAACGACGCCAGATTTGCAGCGCAGCGGTCAGCAGGGCATGGTCCCTTCTCAAGCAGTGCATGATACTGGAGCTTGAGTTCATATCAACATTGATACTAAGACGAGAGTTCCTTTCTCTAACTGAAGAAGACACATTTTAAAAAAAAAAATTTCTTTTTCCAAAAATTTTCAATAAAATTCTGAACATTCGTTGGAAAAGTGCAGTGAATTGTTGGGTGTAATCAATTCACAGTATATTTACACCTCCTTTGAACGAATTTTTGAAGAAAATTTCAAAAATTCCATAAAAAAAACGCTTTAAACGCCGACGGCCAATATTGTGTTTACTTAACGTGTCAAGTGTTATGAAAACATTGTGAAAATTAAATTTGGCTGGCCCGGAGGGGCAGTGAATAGTGTGATAAACTACAAGTATGGGAGTAATGGGTTCGAAAGTTCAAAACCACAATACTTTCTATCTCTTTCTCTCCTTCTGTTTACCTTCTGCTACAACTTACTCTCTGATACAGCAACACAATGCACTGACACCAGTAAGGATTAGGATTTTTAACATCAAACTATGGCTGGGTAATGGTTCCCTACCTCGCATATAAATCTTAATCTTGCTGCCACATTGGCTCAGAATAGAAGATGTTTCAAAACAGTGTTGTGGCTTTTGGCTGACCGCAATACTACCACTAATCACTCCATCAATAAAGTTTCTTTTGCTTCTTTTAGCATAAATGCTTCGTTCCTAGTATTTCCCGCAATTTACTTTGCAGTCCTTACTCATAAGTCGCAGCAGTCTTAGCTTCAGCAGCGAAATTCACAAACCCACGGAGCATGATTTTCAGTGCCCCACGTCTGACCTGGTGTTCCAATTCAAACGAGATTTTACATCGCTTCGTAATCATGGAAACAGAGACAAATAGGCATTCAGATTAGTAGATCATACTGGTAGAAACGTGTCTGAAGAAGACGAAAAAGACGAAAAGGACTTCATCTGCCGGCAGCTGTTTTGTTGCAATCCATATGGAATAGTTTTGTTTATCGATTCTCAACACAAAAGAAAACAGATGATCGATAAGTATCGGATTATCCATTTTGTAGTTTCAAAACCAACGGCCCTGGCATAACTGTCAGCTGTTCGATGTATTTAATCTGGAGTGTCATATATTTAATGAAAGGCTTGTCATTTACGGATATGGATAGTTTGAGGACCGGAGAACTGAAATGCGGCCACTATTCAAGAATTATGAGGACATTAGGGATGACAAATAGCCATGCTGCTGCACAAGAACCTGCTATGCAAGTAATTGCCAAGATTATAAAGAAATTTTACGAGGCTCGAAGAGTTACAGATGCGGTCAATCCTGTCAAAAGTATCACTTCTTTTGTAGAAAGAGCGACGGATTTAATGTCACATAATTTGTAAAAAATAAAAGAATTTTTTTGTGATAAAAAAAACCTTCAGTTTTCAAGTTTCTTATCTGGGAAATTCCCGCGGTTTTTTTTTATAACCGATAAACTAAATTTTTTTTTTTGCCACCACGCTTGAAATTCTTTAAAACCGATAAAAAAAAATCGTTTGTTTTTTATAAACAGCACTGCCGAATATTTCTGATTAGGCGAATCCAATTTATTGAAATGTTTTTTACGCAAATCAACTTTTTTGTTTAGAGCACGTCGGCTCAAATCTTAAACAATTTTTTTTTAAATATTCCTCAGCCACATGCTTTTTTATAGAAAACTGAAATCTCAATCGCCTTTTCTTTTGATCCTCCGGCCTTAATTTGCAAAAAATTCTTTTGAATGGGAGACATCAACAGGTTTCATTTGCTAAATATCATGAATTTTTATCCGCAGGTAGAATAAACCCATTTTAAGCCACGTTAAATGCGTTCCACCGCCGTAGTATAGTAGGTAGTATGTTGGCTTATTAGACGAAAGGCCAGGGTTCGAATTCCTGGACAGACATCAAAAACGAAATATGAAACGAAAAAATATTTCTTCGGCGGCTTCCTTTCAGCAGACTTCTGGCAAAAACTCTGAGAATAAATGAAATTGCCATGAAAAGTTTCTCTAAAATATGTCGTGCGATATTGACTTTAAACTGTATGTCCCGCCATTCATGTATAAAAATTAACACACACAAGATAAGTGGTTTGAGAAGCTGGGCCGTAATCCGGACTGGCCAATTATGTTATGTAAATGCATTCCATCTTCACTCAACAAAACAACGCACTGTTAAAGTCAATTTCCAAACAATTTTTTGTGATTGTTGTAATCTCCGAGTGAGAAGTAAGCTTCATCATTTACGAAAACTTTAGTCGTCATTGAAAGCCTATCTGTAGCACCTAATGAGCGGCTTCTATTCTTGCGTGAGTGGGATTTTATATGAATGTAGACGGAGGCACCTTGAAATGGTACAAATTGCTGGGAATCGACAGTAGGCCTACATTGCACTGGTCAGGGCACACCTGCAACGTTTTCGTTTTTCAATTGTCTGTAACCTGTGTAGTAGCACGATTACAACGGCCTTAATCACCCGTAATGCTCTAGTAGGTAGTGTGTTGGCTTATTAGACGAAAGGCCAGGGTTCGAATCCCCTGTCAGACATCAAAAACGAAATATGAAAAAATATTTCTTCGGCGACTTCCTCTCAGCAGATTTCTGGCAAAAACTCTGAGAGTAAATAAAATTGCCATGAAAAGTTTCTCAAAAAAATCTGTCGTTCGGAGTCGACTTTAAACTGTAGGTCCCGCCACTCATGTATAAAATTAGCACACACAACATAAGTGGTGTGAGAAGCTAGGCCGTAATCCTGACTGAAGGGTTGTAATGGCCAATTATGTATGTATATTCGTAAACGAAAAGGCTTTTCACTAAATAAATGACACTTCAAATGAAGAATATTTTGCCGCCGATAGTCTTGCCATAGCAAATGTTATTTCAACTTAATGGATAAGACATTAGATCTCTCTCTCAGATATGGAGAGTGCGATTAAAGAAGCAATTCTTTCTCTCTGCAATGATTAGGCTAATCCATCCCGACAACAAGACAGACAAGTCCTTTGTAAAAATATTCAATTCTTAGGAACAACCAAATTTATTTTCCACACTGCGACTGAAATATGGTTTCATAAGGAAATATAAGATTTTCCAACAGGGACTTTCGAACATTTGATATCGGCCAACTTCTTTCAGCTGCATCTGTCCAATTAAATGTCATTTATTCAGCCTGTTTTGTCAAATCACCATGGGCGACCATATACAAAGACTTGTGTTCACTGAATAGGCTCTGAAACAGTGGGCAATTCATCCTTATTTTCACCAATAAATCATGCTCAGCTATAGCAACGGCGACAACTAACGGTCGATGGTAATGGTCATGGTCAATGCAACTTCATTGGCCTGAATTGGATAGCCTGGACAACAAACGACAAGTGATTTCAAAAGTATAGCACTACGTATCACACACAGCTAATGCCACATTGGATTTTCTGGATTTCTGCGATTAGAATGTATGATCATCACATGAATTGGCCACCAAGATGTTAAAGTGAATTGGCCATCGGGATTGTGCAATTTGACTGCGTTAGAGTTTGTCTTGTGGGATTTTCTTAAGTCACAGCTATAAACCACAGTAATCCTCCATATCAATAAAACTCATGCAATCGGTCAAATTCAGCCTGATTTATGCGCCAGATTCATGGCAAATTGGATATTTCGGATGCTATTTACGGTCTTTATCCTAAAACTTTTTAACAAAAACAAAAAATAACCACAATATACGACCAGCAGAGCAAACACTCTCCTATCAAATCAAAGTCCACTTATTGAAATTGGTAAGTCCCTTGTCTCTGACAAACTATTTGTCAAGAAACGTTATTTATTGGCATCTTGGTTCACTAATAGATTTTCCGCTTGAAATTAGTTTGAAAGTTTATCAAACAATGACACAAACTGCTGCATAGGAACAAATTTACACCTGCGGCGGGTAAAAAAAAAAAAATTTTTTTCTCAATATTATTAGAACGCGCCAAACAAACCGGATGACCGGTTGTTAACCGAATAATTGCATTTTTAATCGAATAATCGGTTTTTTTAAATCGAAAATCGTTTTTAATGTAATAATAAAAGCCGTTAACCTGCTTTTCACAAAAACAAATATTTTTCACAAAACCCATTTAACAAAGAATTTCTTTGAGCTTCTCATGGTTAAACACTTGAAAAGTCGTTTAAATTTTGTACAACTTAGGCAAATGGTGTATTATTCCCTAAGTCCTAAGATTTTAGAGTCTTTAAAGAGATTTTAAGGAGTATTTTTCATTGCATTTTACTTGCTTGTCACAAACATAATTTTTGTTACACAAAACTCATCTAAAAAAGCAGATTTTTTTTTGTAGTTTTTCACATCAAAAGTTCTTTTTAAGAGAACTAATTTAAATAACGTATCATTTAGGGTTTTAAAAGGGCTTCCAAAAGAGGTTCATTTCGTTGATTTCCTAATATTTTTCTTGATTATTTGTGGCACTCACCTATATTGTGTTGGTTATTGTGCAATACCGAACCGAACGCCATTAGATCCTTGACCGGCGGTGGTGCTCTTTGACCGAGGGCGGCGAAACCGTCGCCCAAAAATGACGCCAACGCGACAGCCCTAAGGGGCGTTTTAGATACTTCGGTAAGAATTTTGCTAAAAAAACACTTGCAAGCCGGGGAGGGGGGTTTTAATAAAGAATTTTTCTTTTCACTTCTTCTTTTTTATTTCCTTGATTAAATTTTTTTTTTTTTGGTTTTCTGCTTTATTTTAATATTTTTTGAAATAATTTTTTTTAATAATTTTTTTTTTAATTTTTAAAGAAATTTTCGATTTTTTTTTTGTTATAATTTTCTTTTTTTTTTTTTAAATTTTTTTATTTTTCTAACACCAAGATTTTCTTTTAATTGTAATTTTTATTTTTTAAAGGATTGTTTTGAAATTATTTTCCATGGATTATTGAGTGTAAAAAAAATTTTTTTGTATTCTTTTCTAAACACACATTGAATGGCCAACAGGTTTTCTAATTTTTCTATTGTGTTTGCCTGTGTGTAAGTGTAAGCAAGAGTGCTTTCTTACTACTCCTACTCCTACTACATCCACTCTCACTTTTTTGTTTTGCTTTTTAATTCTTGGTTTTTTTTTCACTTTATTTAATGAAAATTAGCGGTACTTTAAGCAAGAAGTTGTTTTGTTTTGTTTTTGTTTTTTTTCCCGTACAGAGTGTGTGTGTGTTTTTATTTTGTTTTGTTATTGTTGTTGTTGTTTTCGTTTTTTTTTTGTATTAATTAGCGCGCGCAAAAGAGCAAACGTTACCGTTACATTTGTTTTAATTGCAACACAACGCGAGTAGTTAACAACGCATTGTGTGTACGTGTGTATGTGTTTGGGTGTATGTGTTGGTGCACAGGGTTTTCGAGGCGATGTTGGTGGTACAATTAACTAAAAGTTGTTGTTTTGCGTTTAGTTTAGAAGTTTAAGAACGACACGCGGGTTTAATGACTTAATTTTTTTTTTGCCAGCGGCGGCTTATTTCATATTTTTTTTTTTTAAAGCACTTGTTTTTGTTAATAAATCACCATCAGTTGTTGTAATTTTTTCTTTTTTTAAAAATTTAAAATTTTTTTCTTTCTTTCTTTTCTTTTAAATTTGCCAACAAATTTTCTTCGTTTATAATCCTCCTTTGCTTTGTGAAGCTGTGTATTAAAATGTAAGCAAAAATTTTAATCCTTTTCGCTTTGTTTTGTTTGACTCTTGAAAACTCTTTACCGAGAGTGTTAAGCAATTTTTGTTTTCTTATTTTCTTCTTCTTATATTTCGTTTTGAAAAATACGTGCTTCAAAAAAATTTTCTAGATTTTGTGGCGAGTTTTTGTTGGCAAAACAAAAAACAGTTGATTTTGTTTTATCCGCTACGCGTAGACCGTCACCCTCGCTTTAGCGAATGTTAAACGAAAACTAAAATGCAAACACACATGCGGCGCATTATTGTTTGTGTGTTTCGTGTATAAATAAATGGGATGGATGCCTTAAGCAATAACTTGACTCTCTTTTATTTTAGTAAAAACCCTCAATCAACAAACAAACACTTACTGAAAAAGCAGGTATAAACAGAACCGGTTTAGTAGTAGCATTAGCTTAACAAACAAAAGACACAGCCTCTCATTAATAACATCAATACCATACAGATGGCTCTTTCATTTATACTGTTATCGGGAACACTAACAACATGTGTGAAGGAGAGAGTTAGTGTTGTTCGGGCAAAATATATTTCCCCTTATGCTCTTAAATTACTCTCTCTTAAAATGTTTGTGACACATAATCTTAAGGCTAAAAGAAGACAAATGTATTCCCTTTTCGAATTACTCTGCTATGCTCTCTTTCTCGCCTGCGCTCGAAATAACTCTCTTTGCTTGTGTTTTGGTTTTTTTTGTTTTGTATTTGCAATGGAGTCTGCTGATGACAGTTTTCAATTCAAAAGGCTGTCGTATCTCATATGTTTTGTCTGCTTAAGACGGAGACATCATTTTTGTGGTTAGAGGGCGTTGCTAAGCAACTCTATTGCCAGTGTGTGTGCATGTGTGTTTCTTATTTTTTTTTTGTTTTTGTTTGTGTTTTTGCATTTGAATTTTTTTATTTTGTTTTCCTGTATTCTAGTGTACTGTGCAGTGCTATGCTCTAACAAAACAGGTTTCATTTATTCTCTCACTCTGTCTCTCTATCTCTCTCTCCCACTCTACACATAAACTTGCTTGTTCGTTTCCATCAATGGTTTTGTGTTCAACTGTTCCTAAGTGTATGCTTGTGTTTGTGTGTTTGTTTTTATTTTGCTCTTGTGTTTTGTTTTCTTTTTGCTTTTTTGTGATTTTATAAGAGAGCGTGTGTTTTTTTTCTTTTTTGATATTTTCTCTTGTGTTTTATTTTTTTTTCTTTTTTTTTTTTTTTGCTTCGTATAGGAACCAATGGCATTTCAAAAAGTGACATTTTCCTCTTCGTGTTAATGCTCTTGTAGTTATTGTTGTTGTTGTTGTTGTTGTACTTGTTGTTGCTATAAAACCATAGTAAAAGTGTATTTTAGTGTGTATGCTTGTAAGGCTGTGGTTAAACACACAAAAGAGAGCCACAGCTTATACACTACAATAGCATAGCAATGGGGGTATTCACTAAAAATCGTGTTTTTTTTCTTTTTCTTTCTTTTTTTTTATTGTCAGGCAAAGCATTTATTGTTCGTACCGTGTATGTAATAATGTATGTGTGTGTATACGTTTGTTTATTTATTTGTTCTCTGTTGTTCAGTTTAATATCAGTGTGTGTCTGTTTATGTTCACTTTTCCAAGGTAAAATGTCAAATACTTTTCTGTATGTTGTCTGTCATTTGTTGTGCTCTCGGTAATGTTGTTGTTGTTGTTGTTGTTATTATTGTTNTTCAAGTGCAAAATATGAAGAATTTTTTTTCTCTGTGTTTGTGTGTGTGTTATATTTTTTCTTGCACTGGCTTTGGCTTTAACTTTAAGTGTTGATGGGTACTTGCTTGTTTGTTGTTTTTTCTTCGTCGTTATTGTTCGTTTTTGTTACGGCTGTTTATAGTCACACACAGTCACTGTTCTACGAGTACGAGTAAACATTAACAACAGGCGACGAGTGTAAGAAGACTAGCCACCATTGCATAGGCATGCCATTGTAAAACGTATTCAAAAATTTGGCACATTTTTTAAATAAATTTGGGATTCAATTTTTTACAGATTAAAAACAAAATTAAAGGAAATATTTTTAAAAAATTTATATTATAAGAATACAGTGTGATAAAAAAAAACACTTCCAAACACTGAAAGGAAGAACAGAAGTCCTAGATTGTGTAACTGTATTCATTAGAATCGATTGGTTTGAATTGTTAAAGTTTTATTAAAATTTGGTTTAAAAGAAACAAAGAAATTTTATATAAGGAGAGTCAAAGGGTCATTGGGCCTTAACAAATCATGTGAATTTTCCTATTCCAACTTATTGTCCTCACCTCTTCACAAGATTGCCGATTGTTCTGATATGCGCTTCAATTTTCCAAGTATATGCCGCCGATCCTAGAGTCTCGTAGTTTAGTAAGTAGTGCATTGAGTTATTAAACGTGAGACCACGTTTCAATGCACAGGTCAGACATCGCCCACAAAATGAAATACGAAAAATTACTTCGGCAACTGTTTCTCATCAGATTTCTGATAAAAACTCTGAGAGTAAATAAGATTGCCATGAAAAGTTTCTCAAAACAATCTGCCTTTCGGAGACGACTTTAAACTGTAGTTTCCGTCACTCATGCATAAAATTAACACACACAACGTAAGTTGTGAGAGAAGGCAGGTCGTAATCCTGAGTCAGAGGGTTGTAATGACCAATTATGTATGTACGCCACCAATTCTTTTCTTCGACTGCCGTGTTAATTCCATTCTATGACCTTTCTTGTTATGTCATCTTCAGTTCTTCGAAGAGTATGTCCAAACAATCCATCATCATCTTTGATTTCTAATTTCCGTTAGCTATGGATAGCTGAATGAGTTGCCTTCAAAATCTGCCGTTAGAAGTTAGGTAGAATTATTTTGTTTGTATTGAGAGGCAGCCGGAAAATGTTATTGTGTGGGCCAAGTTTTTTCCTTGATAACAGCGTTGAAATTATCAACACTTTCGTCTTCAGGTCATAAGTTATTCCAAGAATTTCCCATTGTGGATGGAAAGAAAAAATTCTTCACTCAACTACTTAGTTCCTAAGGAAACATTTATCTCATGCTTGTAGATGCAGATAATAGCGACTATCATCATAACAGGTCGGTCAGTAGTCTTGATACCGTTGCAGCAATTATTTCCTGATCTCCTTTAATTATCGTTAAAAATTTTACAACTTCCCAATACATTGTAAAACAATCCACCTCATGTTAGCTCTCCTTTTAACACAATGGGACCCAATGAGGCCTAAGTGTGTCCCTCCAATTCTCTTAGATGGACAGCCATTTCTACCTACCTACCTACCTAGTTCTCCTTTTAAAGGTTATGTTAAGGTCTTTGATATTCTAAATTTTACAAAGTTAAGTGGATTTTAGCTCACAAACAGCATCCTTACATCGACTACAACGTGAACGAGTGGCAACAAACAATTTCAAAAATAATAATTAAAATCGATGAAAGACATAGATTCGAATATTTACAGCGCTAACATAAGATGTAGTAAAAAGAAATCCCGTATTTTAAACGAAACATGCACCATTTTGTTAAATTCATTGATTCTCTATAAGGAGAGAACCTTCCTTTTAAAATCTTTCCAAGTGTCCCTTAATTTTCCAACGCCGGTAATAACGATGGCATCTCCTATTTTGTAAACAACGTCTCTTCTTGTCCCTTTCACTAGTTGACAAGCATAAGAATATTAAAAAAAAACTTCGCAGGCACACAAACCTTTGCACACACACACTCATATACAAAGTCTTTATACTCACAGAGTCAAAAAAATCCGCCCCTTCGGCATTTTACGCGAAGTATTTTATAACAAATGATTCAGGTTGTATATCTCTTGCAACAACAACTACAACTACAACAACAATAACTACAACAACAACAGCAACAATGAAAGTAAGTAAAGGAAAAAAAGCCAATGACAATGATAACAGCAGTCAACCATACAAAAACAAAAGTAAGAAACGTAGTCAAATACAACAAAACGAAAACTAAACAAAAAAAAAAAAAGAAAAGAAGAGAGAGAGAAAAAAACTGTGAAACCAAAAACAAAAAGAAAAACGAAGAGAGGTGGGTGTTTTTGGCAGTTTCCATAGTTCGTGCTCTACATGACACGGTAATAAGCCAAAGATCAAGCCTTAAATATGGACAATAACAAGAGAGTTTATTCATACACACACACACACACACACAAAAGCAATTCATACACTGTACACTGTGTACAGTGTACTCTGTGTACACTGTGTGCATACAATAAACATGTAAATATGAGAGTCCACAATACTGCTGCTGTTGTTGTTATTTTTTGTTTTGTAGTCTCCCTAAAAGAATAACAGAACGAAGGAAGGAAGACTTTTATCAATTGCTCCCTCATGCAAACGAATATTCGTTCCTTCGTACTTGAAGTTTCTTCTTTCGCTTACAAAATGAATGAAATGGACTTTGAAGAGTGCGAATGTGTTTGTAGAAAAAGGAATTTAGTGTAGTGTGGTGTGCTTATTGGATGAGTGGGTGGTAAGTATTTTAAGAAACCAACACTTTCACACACACACACACATACACACCTACAAGCAATCAAACATTTTTCGGGCTAAAAATTCTAACAAGAATTGGTGCATGAATCTCTCACTCTCCTTCTCTCTCTCTCTCACTGTGCAAGTGTGTGTGCGTGTGTGTTGTTTGGTTGGTTTGGCCAGCTGTTTTGTCTGTTAGTTAGTCAGTTGAAAGTACTATTTGGTTGTTTCCATTGTTGTTGTTGCTATTGTTAGCGGGTGTGCGACTATTTGTTTTTCTCTACTTTTTTTTTCTTCTCTCTCTCTCTTTTTTTTTTTTTTTTTGTTTGCTTTAAAAAGTAGGAGACGCATGTAAATGTTTATGTCGTGTTATTGAGTGTTTCTCTTGTTTGTGTGCACTAGTCTCCTTCAATTTTTGTCAGTTCGTATTTGTCTCTTGTCTGTGTCGTTCAGTTTTTCTATTATTACTGCTGTTGCTATTGCTGTTGTTGCTTTTGTATTCCACAATGATTTTGTTTTTGCCGTTCGTTGTTTTTTTTTTTTTGTTGCGTTCGTTTTTGACATACAAAATATTGCACATCAGGGTGTTAAGCTGTGAAGTGTGCTTTTTTCTCGTGTTTTTTCTTTTTTTTTTTTTTGTTGTTTCTTCCACAAACTTTTCTCTTTTATATTGTGTGTCATGCTGGTTAGAGTTTTCTAAACACCCTACACTACAGAGGACTCTATTATGTTTAGTTGTCATATATAGTGTTTGATAAACGGTATTGTTTAAGGTCCTTATCAGTTCAATAATTTTGGGTATCTTCCCTACAATAGTCCTTCTGAAGAAAATCAAGTGATTTCATCTAATAAGCCAACACACTACCTACTAGACTACGGCGACTTCACCTATTCGACACTATCAATCACAAGCAAATTCTATTGTGAGAAAAAGAATTCGACACTGCAGTTTATCTCCTACTGTGTTATACTGGGGCATCGAACGGCAATTGTTGATACTTCTACTGAGGGTACTGGCCCTGTTCTTTGACGCAGGCTGATCGGTTCATATGAGGTTAATAATGGTCGCAATGTAAAAAATTTGCTTTGAGCCTAACCTCACATTCATAACATGCCAATATGCTCTCTCTCTCTCTCTCTCTCTCTCATCGATTTATTAAAACTATTTTTGACTTCATTTTGGACCACATCCTAAATTTTAACTAAACAATGTTCTTGAAAGTGAATTAAAGACTATGGAAGAGCGTGTAGGGCATCAGATAGCGACTATAATCGATCATAATTTTATTTCCCCATTTTTTTTAGCGAGTACTACTATTTGCTCTTTCGTTGACAAATGCTCACATACACACACACACATAGAATGAGAGAGACAAACACATAAATATTGTATACGGGCTTGCATTGAGGAATAAAATTTTATTTAAAAAGCTTGCCAGATATTGAGATGGAACGGGAAACAATTGGGAAGTTAAAATGGAGGATTTTTTAAATAAAATTTTAGGAATTCAACAGGGATTAGAAAGCAGTAGTTTTCTTAAATTTTTGCGCATAATGTGGCAATAGAGTAAAACGCTAAAAAGTTGTTTGTCAGACTACTGAGTGACTACAGTGGGTGTCTCATCTTCTTTTTGAAAACGATTGATCGTGCAATGGAAATGAAATGAAGATGATCCACCTACCATTTGCTGCAGAAACAAGAAGGTGGCAAAACAATTCTAAAGTTCTCTAGAACTAGAAAATAATCTCAAGTAAAAAGAAAAGTATTGAACAGGTTTTGTTTGAATGCCAAATGTTTGGTGATCGTATGGAAATGACATCAGCGATCGATCAGATTTTTTGAAAGTCGCCGTAGTCTAATAGGCAGTGTGTTGGCTTATTAGACGAGAGGCCAGGGTTCGCATCCCTGATCAGACATCAAAAACGAAATATGAAAAGAAATATTTCTTCGGCGGCTTCCTTTCAGTAGATTTGTGGCAAAAATCTGTCGTTCGGAGTCAACTTTAAACTGTAGGTCCCGCCACTCATATATAGAATTAACACACACAACATAAGTGGTGTGAGAAGCTAGGCCGTAATCCTGACTGAAGGATCAGATTTCGGGATGCTAAAGACAAGTTTATTAGCGAAACCCTGCATATGGTATAGTAATTTAGTGTGCAGTACAGCTACGAAGTCGAAAACACCGCAGTTCGGCGCAGACCGAAATGAATTTGGCATCCAACAAAGCTTATAAGATGATTACCTTCCCCAACACCTAAAAAATGAATGATTGTCCTTTAATTGGAAAATTTTCTGGACAAGACCGATGCACAAGTTACCATGTGTATGATCGAAAACAGAGACGTTTAAAAAATCTCTTGCCCCAGAATCATGATTCTGTTACCTTGGATTCGCAGTCATAACCTGCAAACATGGGAACAAAATTCGACGAAAAAGCCAAAGACTGTTTACTCATGTAAACCAACCTCACATAACCTCAATATCATTCAGCATAAAAAATAAAAAAACCCTGGCAACTCTCTATGCTTTTGTCAAGAGAAATTTTTTGTTTGTTTGGTTGCTTACTGGCTGTATGTGTAGCGAAGTAAGCATTTGTTTGGGTGTGTTGGAGAGCATGAGAGCTTATGTAAGTATAACGGTTTTTTATTATTATAATCTCTATGATATTCCTTCAACAACAACTACCCTAACAAAAAACGATGATAATAACACAGTGACGACGACTACTCCCTACGTATACTACAGAGACTAATAACAACAACAATTACTATTAAAGAACAAGAACAAGAACAAGATGAAGAAAAAATTGAGAAAAATTAAGAAAAATTGTTGCTTTAAAAAACAAAAAAAAAATTTTTTTTGGTTCACTGTACTTTAAGGTGAGTAAATATGGGTGTGTATGTGTGTGGATGTGTTTATGCGGTGTAAGTGAGTGCTTGAAATAAAACGAAACGAAACGAAAAGATGAAAAAAATACAAATTGACTACGAAAATGACGGAGAAAAAATATTGCAAAAAAAGGAAATAAAAAAAAGGAAGTGAAAAAAGAAGAAGAAGAGCAGGAAGAACTTCCGTTTGTTATTCGGGGGGTTTTTTTTTTGAGTTCACAACCAATTTTTTTACTTTAAAATTTAAAAAAAGGAGGAAGAAGAAGAAAAAATAAATGCAAAGACGGGATCATTTTTTTTTGTAATAAAACAGGCAACAACAACGAAAACGAAATATTATTCGATTTTAACTTTAAAAATGAAATGGAAAATGAGAAAAATAATGGGAAAAAAGCGAATCAAAAAAAATATTAGAGAAGAAAGACTTTAAAAAAAGCAGCAGCTTCCTTTACAAGTATTTTGAGTTAAAAGGATATGCGAGATGAGTTATCGATAGACGATGAGCTGAAAAGTCCTTTGATGTTCAAACAAGAAACGAATAAAAAGAATACAACAAAAATTAAATAAAAAATGTTAAAAATTTCAAAGCGAAAATACATAAAGGAATTCATATTTTGGAAATTATTGACAACGTTTTTTCTCTCTTTCTTCCTTTTTTTCTTTTGACTATTTTCCTTCTTTATTGAGTCAATAATTCAAAGAAAAATTATTCCAGAAAAAATGAACAAATTTTGGGAAGATTTTCTTTATTATCGTATCACTTTAATTACACTTACTAACCTATACAATGTAAAAAAGAAAAAGAAAAATTCAATTCTGAAATAAAAAAAGAAAATTTCTCTCATTTTTTTATTGAAAAATTTCATCTAAAAATTGTTAGAAGACGTCGGGTCAAACTGTAATAACTCTGGCAATATTAATTACATCTGGCAACACTGTAGCTTGCCTCAAAGTTGACAATTTAAGGTTTAATTTGTTAGTAGCCATCATAGAAATCCAATCATTCTGTGAGTAGTTATTAGGATTGAAAAATCCAAGAAAATTCAATATTTTATCGCCAAGTTTTGGTTTTTTATTCCAGAAAAGTGTACAAAAGGCATTGCAAGTCGCTGGAAAAATTTGTGAAGTTCACTGAGACGAAGCTTTGACTAGGAAAACAGTAACATAATGATTTAGAAGACATTTGCCGTAGTGACAAGGCAGGGGAAACGAATGATTATGATCCTGTGTACTCTTTAGGAATATAAAACGATCTTTACTTGCTCAGCACACACTTCTTAACGAAACAGATCGTATATGGCCCCTCACGGCTGGTTGTAAAGGCCACAACTATTCGAATTATTACTGCTTTGAAGACAATTCTGATTAAAAGCACTTCTAAATGAGCGATTTTATATTTTTCTTCACGGAATAATAAGTAATTCACGCTTAACTCACGCCTTTTCTAATAGCTCATCTAATATTGTTAATGCCACAACACTTAGGATGTAGGGGACGGTTCCATTGGTGCAGTAGATAGGATTAGATTGGACAGCGGTTGGACCTTTTCATAATGGTTACATCTCCTCACTACATCTCTGAGTGGAAATATATTGCGGTTGTTAGTATCAAGTCTTCCAACAACTTTCAAACTTTGACAGTTGATAACGGACATTTTGTTGAAACAACATCTGACAAATTAGTTGGCATTTATTCAGTTTGTTGTGCCAAATCACCTGGCGCAAAAAACTTTAGATAACCATCTAGAGCAGTTGGCAACTGACCTTAATTTGGAATTGGAATTGGATACTCTGGACACAAACAAGGTGTCTTCTCAACAGGACGGCGCTACTTGCCGCACAGATCACATCACATCACTGCACTAACGATTTGAAAGCAGGGTCATCTCATGTAGATTTGATGAGAACTGAGGGACAACTTATTTTCTTAAGCCGCAGGCATGTGTGAAAAAGCCGCAAACAACAGCAGTCCTCAAAGCCAACAAAACCCAAGTCATTGGTGTCAATTTCAGTAGGAGCCATGGAAAATTGGATATTTTAGACGCGCTCCACAGAGAGAAAACCGAATTTGATAATAACTTACCAGGAATATAGTTGGACTTACGGTAGGACAGGAGGCAGTAGCTCTTTAATTATATTGGAAACTCACTTGACACATACACAGCAAGCCCGCTGTGATACCAATTGAAGTGATGCCCCTAAAACTTACGTAGTTTTTTGGTCTTGCCAATCATCATTAGGGTTCGGATTTAGAGCATAACTCCCTTAAAACAATGATGAAATTTTTTAGAACTCAAATCGATCACTGATTTGATGCCAAGTCGCGTAAGCTTCTTTAGATTATCAAGAAAGGGGAGCCAAATGAGAGAGAGGTCAGAGACGGATATTGATAAAGTGAACAACACCCTCTAGAGTATAAAGTAGTGCTGGTTTTGTCACTTAAAAACTTAGTGATAAATGACGTAGAAGCCCCTTAGGGAGACATAAATTGAAGATGTTTCAGATCATTATCGCCTGTAGGATCTACAAGAGTTTGTGGTGCAAAGCAAAGGACAAAACTTAGTAAACTGTGGCATGCCAATACTTGTTGCAGTTGCTGTTTAATTTTCAATCAGATATCTGAGCGTGTTTGGCTCTCGAAAAATAAAATCTTTGTGCGGACATTCCTGTTTTTACAGCAAACAGAAGTCCTTAGGAGATCAGAGCTTTTCTGAAATCGAATGCATTGCCTACAAGACTTTCTTTCACTTTATTGGTTGCCTTAGAAGTACTAGATTGGTTCTCCCAAATCTTTAAATTTTGGTAAGAAGTTGGTGACGACTTTTTCAAACAAATTTAATGCCTCACGTTTGTTGTTGCTATTGTTGTTGTGGGTTTTATTTAGTCTTGGGAAATTGTTTAGAAGTTCTTTGGCTACCAAATACCAATCAAAATGCTTGTTTTATGTGGATATGCTGCTGACCTTTCAAGGCCATTTGGTATTTAAACAGATGGTTTGTTTAAATTTTAATTCCTTTGAAATCATTAGTATTCGTTGGCCTAAAAGTTTCTTAAAAGAAACCAAAAAAAAACGAAAAGAAAATTCAAAAAAGAAAAATGGAAGAGCGCTAGTACAGGAACGTAATCGTTTTTGATTCTGTTTTTCAAATCTCGTTTATTTGCCTGGGCATCATCAAGAATAGAGTGTACAACACATACACTACTCTACGTGTGTGTAATAAAGTGGAGACAACATTTCATGACTCGCCTGGTCAGCAAAACCCATGTTTAAAGTGGATGGCCGGTAACACAAAACAACAACAAAAACAGAAATCAAGAACAAATGAACACGAACTACAAAATGAAATGAAAGGCATCCCATATAAGACAAGCGTTACTTGTTCTTGCCACTGCCATTGACTCTCATTCTGTTGCTGATTCTCTGACTCGACTGCTGCCAGTTATTGTTGCCATCGTTCAGCAATAATCTCACTCTGTGTAAGTGTGCTGGCAAAAACCCATCAGGTGAAAGGAAAAAAACAACAACAACAACAACAACAATACCAAACAATAGTTTCTTTACAATTACAACTGAGTTGGAATACTTCTCGCTCGTTTCTACTCCTGCCTTCCTTTACTTTAAGCACCTGCAACACCATTAACGGTTGTTTTGTTGTTGTTGTTGTTGTTGCCAAACATACATATACAATGTGTCAATTGTAACCACCTACACACCTTTGACGACCTTCTGTTCCGTTCTGTTCTGTTCAGGTTGTAAAACCTTTTTCGTCCATCTCCCCTGTTTTGTCATTTATTTTCAAGTGGTTGGAGTGTGTGTGTGTTTGTGTTTCTCTATTTTCATTGCTAATGTTTATATGGTAGAGTTTTCTTCTATTGTTGCAAGAATATCTTATTGTCAATGCTGTTGTTGTTGTTGTTGTCGTTGTTGTTTGTGTCCTTTATTTGGTTGTATCACCACAAGTGGCACGAAGTGGCACCAGCACGTACAATAAGAGAAGATTCTCAACCATTTCATAAACATGATGCAATCAATGATAACGTGCGTGTTGCACAAACACTCATATACACATACATGGACACTATATACACACGTACATATAACATATACATGTACACGTAAATATACTTGCAAACGTGTTAAGTTTAATATTCTTAAAGCATTGCACAGTGGGCACAAGGGCAGGGCGGAATAAAAAAGTGTTGCATGTTATCGAGCCTTAGTTCTTCACAATCGTGCCACAAATTGGTGCAACTTGGTTAAGCTCTCCCTTTTACTGACAGCAGAGAAAAAGCATCAAATAATGACGAAAATCTGCTGGCAAAGCTTTAGGAAGCTACTGGTAATGCTTTCATGCCATGGAAATAGATGAAAAGGAGGATGCAGACGACATGAAACGGTCGAAATGTATAGCGTGATTGCGTAAGTTACACTTTCAGTGGAGAACACAAAGTGGATGACTTCCCTATAAAGGTCCTGAAGGTTGTATTGAAAATAAGAACGCTC
The DNA here is from genome assembly GCA_005959815.1 of Sarcophaga bullata. NCBI lineage: Eukaryota > Metazoa > Arthropoda > Insecta > Diptera > Sarcophagidae > Sarcophaga > Sarcophaga bullata. The sequence goes on from QOCX01000082.1 coordinate 29,092, forward strand.
TTCAACTGTTTGACAACGACCTAGCTACTCAGAGCACTCATTTTGTGTGTGTTAAGTTTATGCATGAATGGCGGAACCTACAGTTTAAAGTCAAATTCGAACGACAGATTTTGGAGAAACTTTTCATGGCCATTTTTTAATTACTCTCAGAGCCTTTGCCAGAAATCTGCTGAGAGGAAGTTGCCCAAGAAATGATTTTCATGTTTTCGGTTTGGATGTTTGACCTGGGGTTTGAACCGTGGCCTCACGTTGGGTAAGCCAACGCGCTATCTACTAGACTACGACGACTTCATTGCATTTAAAATCAACAACTCTTACTGGAGGAGAGTTATAGTCGCACACGCCTAAGTAACTTCTGAATACAACAGAAAAGTGCCTTAAGCAAGCATCGTATGCCCGACTGCTGGGAAGCTTTAAGGAGATTGCGGGAATTTCGTACACCCAGCAAGGCTTTTCAACGATTAAAGCAATCTATTCCGTCACACATATTACCCAGAAAGGTGGTACTGTATAAAGAATAAAGTGTTCACATGGGAAAACAGGCTTGGAATAAATGACGAGAATCATCAACAAGATGGCCGTTATCAGTTGTCAAAGTTCAATGGCTGCTGGCCTCAATTGGTGTGAATTCGATACACACTTTTAAGTACACGGTTAAGTCCAGGCAGACTGCATAAGTAGACTTTGAGAACAACCTCAGTACTCTTCACTTCCTCGCCTTATCTTTCCGGAGTGCAGTTCTACTCTGTTCTTTAGGTTACAAGAATTACAAGCTTTCATGTTCCATGACGCCTACATTAAGTGTCAAAATAAAATCTTTCAATTCATTTGGAAAAATGGAAAAAGGTTTCCAATTTTTTCTTTTGTTCTAAAGCAGCCACTGTTAATGGGGCATCTCTTTTCCCAAAATACCAGTGTTTGGTAGCTGTGGCAAGCGGAAAAGAAAAGAAAAAAAAAACGTTGCAAGAAACTATAACTATAAAGAAGAAGAAGGAGAAGATGAAAACCAAAAGAGGAAAAATCTTTTTCTTTTTATTTTTGTTTTTTTTTTTTTGAATTCAAGTCAAGAGAATAGAGCAGCAGAGCAGAGTAGAGCAGAGCCTGGAGAATCGAAATAAAAACCACAAACACCACATGAAAAGCATTTCAACTGATTTACGCGATGTGATACGACGATACGATACTTTTCAGATATTTTATGTACATATGTACTCTACTTGCATATGTATGTAGTATTTTACATACACACTCACACATCCATTAACACATGTTAATGTAGATGTCCTGTTATCAAGTATTTTATTTGTGTTTGTAAATGAACATTTACAAACGTACACATACGTACGAACGAACTCGCTCTGCAAAGTTGAATACAAAAGAAGATTTTCTATGTTAAACATGTTTACACTGTAGTTGAGCGAGCGAGTTGAGTTGTGCCACGTTCAGTTGAAATTCATTGTGTGGCGGCACAATGCAACCCAATAAACCTTTTAGTTGACATGTGGAAGTGATAGTGTTTCAATAGACATAGGAAATTGGCTTGGAAAGCCGTTTTTATTTTGATTTCCATGATTTTGTGACACCACAGGGTTGTTTTTTTAAAGGTTACAACCTCAGGGTCTGGCAACGCTGTTAGCAGTTCATTTCCACAATGAAGAATTTTTTATTTACGAATATGGTTCGCTTAATAACCAAAAAACACGTAAAAATTATCAAAATTGACAGCAAAAATGGTGATACTCTAAATAGTCAACTGCCGAAGGTCTCTAAATAGTGAATAAAATTTTAAGCGCAGCGGGAAGCATAAATTTACAAAAAAAAAAAACCGGAAATAAAACCGAAACTGCTTGTGTTTACGGATCTGATTATGACCGTCATCATCTCAACCTACTGGGCAAGCAATTACCAAGATAAGAAAGGAAACTAAATGTGATGAAGCCTGAGCATCATTGCAATGTATGCACTGCCGAAAATATCATTTCTGGTAGAGAACGTATGGCTCAGAATATGAACTTATGGATCTCCAGGCCTTCTCAGCAATTAGGCTTGTCTAACGGGCCTTTTTTTGGCGTATTTTGCATTTGACTTTAAACCTCCATCCATACAAACTCCAACTCATGCAACATCTAAAGCTGGCTTACCATTCACAAAGCCGTAAATATGCTAATTGGGCACTGGAGGAGCAGACTTTCCAAGTGGATTTTTGGGAAAAGAATTTTCAGCGTTGGAAACTCATTTCTTACTTAAAGCTGACGTCATAGAACAAAATTGTAGGAAGTAAGGCTCGAAGTAACTGTGGAAAAGCAATTGCATCCAGAAAAATGGACTCTTTACTGCTTCTTATGGTCTAGAGATGATATTAACGAGGTTTTTTTTTAGAAAAGTAGCCTGGAAGAACTGTTTCCGTCAATTTAAGACACTATGGTCGGGTGATTACCAACCTTCCTGGCCTCCAATTAAAGATTATGGACTGGACGATATGCGGTAGCAACGAGAAGGCGTCACGAGTCACATAATTCGATCGATTTTGGTTTTATTGAACGAGAAGGTTCCAGCAAAACTAATTTCGCGTCTTAGCCTTACCAAGTTCATGCATTTTGACACCGTCTATGAAAGCCTACGTGACAGACCTTGATAACCTCCCAACGCAGGAGCATTAAATTATCACCGAAATACCTCAAAATGTCCAACTAGTGGAACCAATCCAGAAGTGGCCATTCACATGACATTGTATTTCGTAAGAGAGTGGTTTTTTCTTTGGTCAACTGGGTTATTTTGACACTCTCTGTTATTGTCATTGTTATTGAGTTTACAATAATAACAACAACAAGAATTACATTTCCATACAAATAAATACTCACGTACAAATTTGCACATACACATACACACAAACATTTTCAGATTTACTCATATTTGTACGTGTTACTGTTGAAAGAAGAAATTTAAATTTTTAAAGGGATTTTGAACAGTTCGCAGAAATGCACTGTGGTACAGTGGGTCACATAAGAAAAACAATTGAATTTAAAATCGTTAATTTCAACTTTATAAGCTCTGTAAGAAGGTGATCTTAAGTTCCTAAAATTTAAAAGCCCAGGTTGAGACAGAGACTTGATTTATTGCCTGATTAAACTGGCCTAAATTGGTCAATTAACCTCTTAAATTCGATCGTAGGGACATCTCTGTCACTGTATCTGTTCTTAAGCCTCATTGCATAAAGGATAGACATGTAGAGAGATTTTATTTCCCTGTAAGATGTTATAGATCCGTTGAAACGGAAGCCATTAAGATATTTGAGCGCTAGGAACCGATTTTAGGACTACAAAATCATGTTTCTTTGCTGAAAACCAATAGAAAATAAAGATTAAGGACATAAAAATGTTGATGAGGTTTGGTTAACAAGTGATAATGGATGACCCGAGGTTATAAAGGACTGATTCCATTAGAAAATATCTTTACATAATACCTCTGGTAATAGATAATGTTTCAATTGAGAGAAATTTTGAAAAACAAAGATAGTATGGGTGTATGTCTCCGCTAAAACCAATGCAAATGGAAACGAAATTCATGAGGGACATACACTGCTTTGGGTTACTTCCCCTACACACACATGTTATGTAGTTGAATACCATGCTGACTTATTTAAAGTAAATACAACGGAATCCAATGTATATTCATAAAGCCAGAAACTTTCCTTGGTACACCACAGACAAGTGGTATTGAATAGATTGCATCTGCTCCTTGAAGCTATTAGATTCGATTCGATAAAGACGAACAATATAGTTGAATCGACAGTAGACCTAAAACTTGGTCTGTTCTAGATTACATCTTACCAAGAACTTTACACAATTCACTTTGCATTACTGAAGCTTGAGAAAAATTAAAGAAAACTTGCTATTGCGTTAATCGTTATTTTGGAAAAGTCCAGTCAAAGATCATAGATAATGAAAACCCAAGAACCTCTGACTCTTCTTAGCAAGAATCAGACACTGACACATGAGGCGCTCTGCTGCTAAAGAAGTCACCGGAGGGAATGCCAAGCCTACAGGCGTGCGTTTCAATAGAGAAGAGAACTGTAAGAGCCGCAATTGTGTAATGGATGGGTCATGCTATTTAAGGAAAGAAAAAAATCAATGCTCCTGTTCTCAATGTGAGTCCACAAGATCCCTCCTACTAAAGAAGTTGAGACTCCTTGTAAAACGAACTGAATACCCTCAGTTCAACTGCGATATTGGAACACATAGATTTGGTAGAGTGAAGTTTCAAGTCGCTGAAGTTTAGTAGGTAATGCGTTGACTGAGGCCGTTGTTCAAACTCAAACAAAGTCTAGACATCTTCTCGAACGGAGCGAAATATGAAATAATCAACGTATTTCCCAAAAATACATGGTTCGGAGTCGACTTTAAACTGTAAGTCCCACCACTCATGGGCAAAATTAAAACGCACAACATAAATGGTGTGGGAAACTAGGTCGTAATCTAGTATGAAGTGTTGTAATGACCGATTATGTAGTGAATAGAGTTGGTGTATGTCTTCGCTAAAGCCGATGTAACTGGAAACGGAATTCATAAGCAACGTACACTGAGTCGGAGTCGTGATTAAGCTGTAGCTCTTGTCAATCATGGATAAAATTAACACACAAAAGGTGGGTGGTGTGAGAAGCTAGGTTGTAATCCTAACTAAAGAGATAGAGATAGAGATCAATTAAGTCAGTAAGTTAAGCATGTTTTCGAAATTCTTATTGTTTTTATATGGAGATTTGGCTTATTTGGCTCTCTTGGAGAACTTTTCCCCTATGTATGCTGCTTTGTATGTGACCACAATGTTCTCATATAACTTTGGTCGTATTACTCTGAATATCATGAGTCTCTCTGTCTGGTTGCCAGTCATTGTGACACGCTGACGAAAATGTCAATTTTCAACGAATAACTCCCACGACAAAACTTTTCACGTTACATCTTTAAACATTTTTGAAAGCCATGTAAAGAACAGAAACAACAACAAAAACAAAAAAAACTTGCATGAAATTCCTAGAAGAAGAAGAAAAAGAGAAAAACCCAACAAAAGGAAATGCAATGAAGATGATTTGAAATTCTAATGTTTTTTGGAGAGTGAATTTCCAATTTGAAAATTATGATAGAAAAACGACAATGACAACTAGAACAACAACAATGTCAAAAAAATTTATAAAAATATTGTTGTTGTTGTTGTTGTCAAAATAAGGTGTGTCACAAAAGCTATTTGTTATTGTTATTGTTATTGTTACAGTTGTTGTTGTTGTTGTTGTTCTATTTTGTAGATTATCTATGGTAATACTCGTTTATATGGATCATCATAATACAACGTGTGAGGTTTACATGATGCAAACATGCACATGAGCATTTCATTGTCATCATCTTCTTCACTGCATACACTCTGCCTGTCTGTGTATGTGTGTGTATGTTTTTCAATAGAGACAAATCCCTGCACGATGGCAACATATTTTTCCTTTTGATTTCATTTCCTTTTTTCTAGCCTTTAAAAGAGAGAACAATTCTCTGATCATGTTGCAACAACAACATGCTGGTGTTTGTTTTGTGTTACAAAATTTGTTTTTCGTCTGCTGATTAGAAATCTTGACTTTATTGGCTTCATTTAATGGAAATTTCAAAAAAAAAAAAATTGAGTTAAGAAAAGTGAAGAAATTGAACGCGCATATGAAATGCAGCCAACAAAGCAAGCATATGTGGATTATAATTGCGAAGGATTCTGGTTTAGAGTATGCTGGTGTTAGGGTGGCAATCTGTTTAATGATCTGTGAATTAAAATAATTGCAGGAAATAAGCCAGTAGATGATAATGCCATCTATTGTCGTGTTTAATAAGTTATTAAAGCCATGGAAAGTCTACATGAATCCATGTAAACATACATGCATGCATGAAAACTTCTTAGCCTGATCTTGCGTTGCCTTGTAAAAAAATTAAGAAAAAAAACGGGCACTGAGAAGAGTAGGACGGTGGAGGTGACTCCAATTCTTAAAGCTGCTAACAGCAATAGAATGCTACAAGCGTTCTAAAGCCAGTTTATCATTCGTCTGGCATAACATTGGAAGAACTGATGACAGTTAAGCACTGGCATATAAAAAGTTTTAAGCACTTTATCATAACATTGGCTTAAAGGATCCACAAGATCATGTATTGGCGGAAACCTCAATTCCTTTTACATAATCTATCTAGTTCCCCCAACGAACAGCATTCGAATGAAAGGCAGAGACACATCTTAGAAAAGTATAAGGATTCAATAAAGAACTTTTCTCATCGCAACAACAGAACAAAACTCTTTTTCACATAAGGCGTTATTTATAGACAATGATAGGTGGCAACCCTGTTATTTTAGAACCTACTAGAAAAGAAAAATTACATGTTTAACTCGATAGACTTGTTTAATGACTCTACAGTAAAGGAAATTAAAAATAAGACAATAAAAGAGATGATTTAAGACAGTTCTTCATTAAGTTTTGGATCTTCGAGGTTCGTTACATAGTTTTCTGTAACTTCATTCTTTGTATCGCTTGACAGCCTTTTTCATGTCATTGTTTAGGACTGCATATGTCACTCTATTCGTCTAACTTTTACTTCTTTAGTATGTTCCCTACTCATGAGGTACTATTGAGTGGGTTTTAATATGTGAATCCCACTAGTTTTCGAATTTCTTCTTTCTCTTTTTATTTTTCGTGGCATGGCAGGAATTGCTACGCTATTGACTTTCAGTTGGAAGCTCAGATGGCTTTTGAATGGATTATTAAAAGGAAGGATAAAATCTTATTTCCCCATGAACGGGTCAAGTGATAAACTTGTGTTAGTTTAATTTGGGTTCATGGTCGCAGGGATATTCCTGGTCGTTATGTAGTTTATGAACTTGCCAGCAACACTTCTTCTGAATACTACTTCACCCATGAATTCCTCTTACGTCCGCTAGGCTATCTATTAAGCGATGGTATTTATTATGAAGTCACCGAAGTCTTGGGTAGTGTGTTGGCTTATTAGACGACAGTCCACTGGCTCAAGCATGGATATATCGATTTCATTTTCCCTTTCATTCCGACTTCCTTTCGCTTATTCCGACTTCCTCTTTCAGTCTTCTGTCAATAACTCAAAGAGTAAATAAAATTGCCATGCTTTGTCGTTCACAGTTCACAAGGACTTTATCAGTCTTTGGTAAAATTAACACACACAATGTAGGTGATGTAAGATGCTAGCTTTTAATCCTAACTAAAGGCTTCTTAGGCTTCTTAGCTTCTCTCTTTTTTGGGACTAAATTCTGATTACAGTAGTAAAATTTCCTCACGATATGAGGCGCTTAAAAGGTTAACTAATGGGCGAGTAAAAAGCTTCGCACAACCTGACTTTAGCATTAGAGCAGCCCAGTAGGCTTAGTGATGTTGCGAACCTTATTTAACTTGTGTTTTCAAAAAAAATCCTCTAAGGCATCAAAATTTATTGATTTTTTTTAAATTTAAAGCTTTGATTCGGTCGCTAATGGCTATGTATGGGAAGGAGTGTAGTATGCAGCAGAAATGCTGTGAGGCTGAGAAAATGTTTTTAACTCCCCATCAAGTGTAAATGATTCGCCATTAAATTTCTGATGATCCAAGTTTTTTGAAATGTGGTTAGCAAGAGAAACGAGATCAAAAATTTACTACTGGTTGTTGGCAATGAGAGATCATCAGCAGCAACAGTCATAATAGCATAAGCAACAGTAACAGTAACAGCAGCAGCATCATCATTATCGTCAGTTAAACTGTTAAAAGCTTTAGAAAGGGGGCCAGCAAATCTACAATTGTTCTGAAGATAATAAATCATACGACGTTAAATCAAAAAGGAAGAACAACGGATTCGGACATAAACATATCAACGGCAAAAACACAATACAAGCGAAAGGCGATAGAGAGGATTTTTTTTATGCTTTTTTTTAAATTTTTTTTTACGATTCAAAAACAAAAAAAAAAAAGAGAGATTTTAAAGCGTTTTTGTCTTGCAAGGAGTGAAGATGTAAATGATGTGCAGAGATGAGTTAGATGGATGGGATGGGATGGGATGAGATGAGATGGCATAGGATGGGTTTGAATGGTTGGTTGGTTGGTTGTTTGTGGCATGACTAAGTAAATGATGACTGCTGCCAACTGTAAGATACAACAACAGCAACAACACTGCAACAGCAACATTTGTACACTCAGCCAACCAAAAACCTTTCGAAAAAAAAAAACAACGAAATGATGGACAACAATAATGAATGGAACAGGTAGAGATGGAGAGCTTAGCTCAAGAATGATGATGATAAAAATCCTGAAGAGTTTTAAAAGAAGAAAATGAAAAGAAATGGTTATGGCAACGCGGCCATGGCAATGGCTAAAGAAGTAAAAGAAATGTAAAGAAATCAAATGTTGATGCAGCAAACACGTACACGTACACAGTGCAACTGACTCGACCTGGTCCTCTCATCATAAACACCATCATTAAAAAACAACAACAACAACAGAACAAACTGGCATGAGATTGCATCTACAAATTTAAAGAAGAAGAAAAAAAAACAAGAAGAAGAAAATAAGCAGCATTATTATGGAGAGGTATGTACATACGTACGGCATGGTATGTTATGGTATGGGCCATCATGGCATGGCATGGTTTTTTTTTTTGTTTTTCGCTTTCAAAATAATAAAAATCATCATCATTGCAAGCACTATCACTGCCACTGCCACTGCCACTACACAACTACTGAATCTATAAAGTCTGATGCCGAATTTAAAACTGCTTCCATGATGCATTTGCTTGGCTTGCCTTGCCTTGGCTGGCTAACTTGACTGGTGATGATGGTTTGCCTTTCTTTTCTTAACGTTTTTTTTTCTTTTTCTTTTAAGGAGGCTGTTTCTTTAATTTTTTTGTTAACAATTCTTATTGTTGTTGTTGTTGTTCGATTTTTTTGTTTTACAATTAGAAATAAAAGAAGGCTGGCAGGAAGCTAAGCAAAAGAAAAAAGAAAAATAATTTCCAACAAAAATTATTTTTGAAATGCTTTTTTAAAATCGTCATATTTTAACCATAATTTATTGGCATTGAAATGATTGAGTATAGTATACCTCTCCATACAATAGATCCGCGGTATTTAAACAGTAGGAAAATTTGTTTTTATTGTTGTTGTTTTTTTATTATTTCAGAACTGCTTCTTAAACAAACACAAACATTTGGTTTCATTTCAGCCTTCAATCCATTAATGATTTGATTTGTAAGAATTTTTTTAAAGAAATATGGCAACAGTTTGCCTAAATCATTGAAAAATTTGTTACCGAAAATTACAAAAAAAAATTTCTTTAATAATGGAAATAAGTTGCCTAATTAAAGAAGACTTTAAATCAAGTTTTTTTTTTTCAGTGTTCAAATGCATTAAACTAGGGCTAGTGGTTTGCAGCTGCTCTCACCAAACCGTCGAAGAGAAACGTTTTATGAGAACAAAACCAACAGGTTCCCAGTATAACGGGCCTTCGGAAATCATATTGCCTGTCACTGATTAGATTTTTTGACCACAGATCTTTCACAAGCCTAGTGTTTTGTCGCTGCTGTCATCAAATTATCGAAAAGATTGGGTCACCAATAGAGTGCTTCATTAGAATAACTCAAACGCTTAAAGAATGCCTTTTTAAGGATAAGGCGTGTAATTAAAACAGATTTGATATGAGGCTACACGTTTAAAGCATGTTTCGTTTAAGGATAACACGTTTGATTGAAACACAAGTTCAATATGAGGCTACACTTACGGTAGTAACGCCTGCAGGCTATTTGCGAATGGATCAGACAGAGTCATAAATCGTATCACTAACATAATTGGTCATAACAACGCTTCCGCAAGAATAACCACCTAGGTTCTCACACCACTTGTGTTCTGTGTGTTATTTTAATCTGTGAGTTGTGGAACCTTAAGTTTGAAGTCGACTCCGAACGACAGATTTTTGAGAAACTTTTCATGGCAATTTTTTATTCATTCTTAGAGTTTTTGCCAGAAATCTGAAAACACACTATCTACTAGACCACGGTGACTACAGATAACATAGCCTGATATCGAGCAGCTAATCCTCAATGAAAGATTTTAGACAACGGCATGCTAAGCGAACCGCTGGACTCCATTGCTAGTACGGGGCAATGATGTGTTATTTCTCCTCTGCCAACACCAAACTGACTTCGATCGCATATTGGCGATTTTTGACCGCATTATCATTAAATGAGGAATCACTTGACGTCTAAAAGAATGCCTTAAAGATCTCTGTTAATTCTGCAAAGATCCTGGTTGGATGTAATTCTTGGCAACAGTGATTATAAGAATTTGCAATTTTGTTTTCATTTTCTCTTGCACGAGTTATGCGTCCTAGTTGTAGAGAACACAGACTTCATGTTGGCCTTAAAGGTTTATCAATATAAATAATGAATGCCTTAAAGATCTAGAGCACTTTGGCGATATGTAATCTGAGATAAAGGAATTCCGGCATAAACCACTAACTAAAGCTTTACTTAAGCTCCCATTAAGTTAGGTTAGGTTACGTTATCATTTATAATCCTAAAAGTTTTCAACTACGAACTATACAATGTCTTCTCTGTGCCAAAGCTTGTTTATTTTGTTCTTGTCCGCTTGCCAAAATACTTTCAGATTTATTCGAAAATTTGCGATAAAAAGGAAAAGTTAGGTTAGGTGGGCTTATCACACATAAAAACAAGTGAGATTTTCACTTACAAGATCAACATATTTCAGGCCTCACATCAGGATATTTCCTGCAATATATTGCAATATTTTGCAAACACCCTCTGAGATGCTCTAGATGGAATGAAAACCAAGAGTATATTGAGACTGAACAATGACAACCTGCTCATCTTACAGGGTACTCCGCGTTGCACCGAACCTGTCAAGTAAAGGCTTGATAGGTAATAATGAGATTGCAGGACATGTAATGCAGATATCGAAATAAGAAAACATTTTTTATAATATTGCCCAGGATGGCGTAAGCTAGTGATCTGAATATTTTGTGTATGAAAATATAAGAGACATAATACATCTAGAAGCTAAGCAAGTTTGTGCAAACGTCATCTGAAACATCGTATTTCAAACAAGTGATCAATTGACTCAATTGACTCGATTGATAGTTTGTTCAGTGTTATCTCATAGTATCAGCACTTAACTTATTTACATATTTAATCGGTTACTTAAATAATAATATTATTACCTGTTGATCTTTATACTGAATAAGTAACGCCTGGATCGCATGCCAAGGTTTGAAGGATCATCATTATTAATATGATCCTTAGCTCGGAGTATTCGAAAGGAATCCTGAAATAAAAGAAAGAAAAAAAAACTGTGTTAATAATTACTATTAGAGCCACAAATTGAAAGTTCTTTACAAAAACCTTTCTGTATATGGTAGAAGTTTAATAAGAATTCTCTTTGTCTCTAAAATAAATACGCACACACCCACTCACTATAGCACATACTTATTTATGTACGATGTTGTATAAGCATAATATTGTTTAAAAATAAAATAAAACGAAACGTACATACAATAATTAATAAAATAAATGTTTATTACTCGTATCGAGAAAAATTTATTAAAAAATAATAAAAAAAACAAAAATAAAATACAACAAAAAAAGAAGAAGAAGAATATTCATTATAAAATATGTTGACCATTCATTTTCGAATATATTTTGACATTTACCAATACACACACACATGCATACATACATACATAATACATATGCATACGCATACATAGATGCATGAGATTTAAATTATACAAACCATTTAAATAAAATGTTGTTGTTGTGTGTTTAACTGGACTATTTAACATACTACAACAACATTTAGCAAAGTTCGACATCCAGTACAAAAACCCTCAATACATTTACACAAAGGGGTATTCATTCTAGGCACAGACAGTTGGCAATCCTACCATTCTAGAATTTGCTACAACTTTTAGCAAAGTTTGATACCCAGTACAATAACACACAATACATTTACACAAAGGGGTATTCTTTCTGAGCACTGACACTTGGTAACCCTATCACTCTAGAATCTGTTACAGAAGACAAATTAAACGATTTTATGAGAAGAAAGTTTCATTAAACAAAGAAGAAAAATACGAAAACTGTATAAAATGGTTATGTTTTATAAAAACTGTATATTTTCTAAAGGAAAACTTATATCTAGACTGTTATGCCAGCTAATGGTTAAGGAATACTTTACGTGTCTGTGTCCGAATGAGATAAATTGACCATTTGCCTACGTTCCCGGTCACAGGAAATCGAAAGTTTAGTATTGAATTTAATGTAGCTTTAAGCTAGTCGCCGCAGACTAGTAGGTAGTGCCCCAGGTCAGAAGAAAATGTGAAAATATTTCTTCAGGGACTTCATTCCAGCAGATTTCTAGCAAAAACTGTGAGAAGAAATAAAAATTACGATGAAGAAGTTTCTCAAAAATCTGTCGTTCGGAGTCGACTTTAAACTGTAGGTCCCGCCACTCATGTATAAAATTAACACACTCAATATAAGTCGTGTGAGAAGCTAGGTCGTAATCTTGACTAAAGGGTTTTAATGACCAATTATGTATGTATATTAAGCCAGTTAAAGGGGAATTATGAAATAAGGCAAAATATAAAAGGAAAAGCCGAAAAGTCACCAAATCTACCGCCCTGTGAAAAAGATCTGCATTGTTTACTACGATTATTAAAATCCATATTCCTTGTTGTGTGGTCTCTCTTCTTACTGGACATTGTCACATACCTTCGCTAGGGTTCTACAGAATATATATAGGAGTAGGAGGAAAAAACTGTCTTTCACTTTATATGACATGTGTGGGCTCGCTTAGGTGAATAGCGGATTCTTGAGATCCCGATCGATCTGTTTGAATTTATATTAAAGAATATTTCCCGACATATGTGTATAAATGGTATAAATGGTATAAATTGCCATCTTTTAATTTAATGGTATGTGATCTCGGAATGGAATGAAATATGTTGATCTTGTATGTGAAAATCTCACTTGTTTTTATGTGTGCTAAGTCTACCTGACCTAACTTTTCCTTTTTATCGCAAATTTTCGAATAAATCTGAAAGTATTTTGGCAAGCGGACAAGAACACAATAAACAAGCATTGGCTCAGAGCAGACATTCAATAGTTCTAGGATGAAAACTTTTGGAATTATAAATGATAACGTCACCTAACCTAACTTTAGTTAGTGGCTTATGCCGTAATTCGTTTCTCTCGGATTACATTATTGTCGTCGTGCTCGAGAAAATGAAAACAAAATTGAAAATTCGAATAACCACTGTCGAACAGAATTATAAGCAATGAGGACCTTTGCAGAATTATCCGAGATATGCCTTAAATACATTCATTAAGACGCCAAGTAAGTCCTCACGTAATGATTTAATACTACGGTCACAAACCTTTAATACGCGATCGAAGTTAGTTTTGTGTTGGCAGAGAAGAAATAACACATCATTGCCCCGTACTAGCAATGGAGTCCAATGGTTCGCTTAGTATGCCGTTGTCTAAAATCTTTCATTGAAGATTAGCTGCTCGTTATCAGGCTATATAGTGGGTTCTCTCTTTATTGAATTGAAGTTTCTTTTATAAAGTAATCCACATGTGAGTGATATCATCACTGCACGATCGGTTAGCCCTAAAGCCGACCTGTTGCTTTCTCAGTAGTTTAGAAAATGGGCCGCATTTAGACAGCATTTATAAGGACATTGCTGAACATTATTTCTGCTACCGATACTAACGATGCTGCTACCCGCTCCAATGCTTGCATTTCGCAAACTCTTAATAATTCGAGACGACTACATGATTCCGTGCAATTGTCTCGATAGTAGATTTGATATTAGAATTCTGATGTTCCAAAGGTTCCCGGTGGGGTCCCTTAGGTATTTATAAGGTGTTCCATATTTACAGCTGTGGCTGTAGTTTAGGTTCCTTTTAATTTACACAAGTATTCTAAAGGATTTCCCAGTCGACGTAACAAATATCAGTTCGAATCCAATATATGCACCTCAACTATTTATCTATTTGAGGTCCAATATTTCATAAATAAACACATGCACACTCATACACACGCATGATTTTGCGACAAAAAAAAACTGAAAAATAACGAATAAAAAAAGAAAAAGAAGAGAAATAAAAAGGGACGAAGAGATATTGTTTGAATTGGTCGTTGTTTGGCAAATATTGAACAAAAATGTTTATTATTGTTGTTATTGTTGTTATTGTTATTATTGCTATTATAATTGTTGTTATTGCTGTGGTTATTATTGCTGTTGTTGCTGTTGCTGTTGTTGTTGTGGGTTCAGGACAACATGATTTTGTTTGTGGACAAAAAAAGAAAACCAAACAACTAAAGCAGCGTCAATAACAGTAACAACAACAACGACGACAACAACAACAACAATAAATGCAATTCAAATATTTACACAATAATTTCCAGAATTGCAACATCATCAGCGATGATCACATACACACACACACACACACACACACAGAGAGAATAAAACAGGAATAAAAACACCAACAACAACAACAAAAAATAAACAAACTGCCATTAAAATTGTGATTCTTCGTTTCTCTATTTTATTTTCGCAACAATTTTTGTTTTCGTTGCTTTTTTTTTGTTGTTTTTCCCGATTCGTTTTTATGAATTTTATTGTATTCGAATATTATAAACACCTACGCGCATATATTTAATAGCATAGGGTTTGCAGTTTGGGAAAAAATTTTGTAGGAATTTTAGGGGAAAATACGGTACGGCATATTTCAATAGAATTTCATTTTTAAAAGAGAGGTTATAGCACAGGCATTTTTCCTATAAAATAACGCTTAAGGAATGTACTTCCCATATACGGAAAGTTCTTCAATAATAAGCCCAAAAGTAATGTCCTTATCACGTACGAAGGTAAGAACTTGATAAGGATGACACAGAAAGTATTCTGACAACCAAAAAAAAAAATAACTCGCGAGTCTCACTCACCCGTTTAACGGATTTTCTTCCTCTGCCTTCTTAAGCTCTTTCGTCACTTGCTCACATCACTCCATAACAAGACTTCCTTAATTTGGTTCTACCAACGCCGGCAAGGTCGTATTCTTTGCCGACTTCCGCTAATCGTCGAGACTGCGTTGAAATACTTTGATATACTACCCAACAAGCTACAGTGGAACTTACTCACTTAATTGATCATTATAATCTTTTAGTCAGGATTACAACCTAATTTCCCGAACCACCCATGCTGTGTGAATCTTTACTTTATTCATGAGTGTTGCAGCCTTCTGCTTAATATCGACTCCGAAGAACAAATTTGAGAACGTTTTCAAAGCGATTTTATTTTACCCACAAAGTATTTACCAGAAGATTGCTGCGTATTTCATTTTGTTCGACTTGTCTGAGCTTGGGTTTAAACCACTGGTTTGCGTCTAATAAGCCAACACTCTACCAACTACACTACAATAACTTTAATAGGTTTCTAGACAAGCTTCTAGAACCATTCCTTACTGTTTTTAATGAAAGACTGGGATGCTTTATTTTGGTAAATTTGTTCATTACTATGCTGTGTTGCTTACTCTAGATTTTTGATAGCCCGACAATTAAAAGGGGAATCATTCGGTTTCTTAATGTATATCTTAACGAGCTTGAGCATACCGGCAACATGCAATTCCAGTTGGACGAACTAGAACAGAGATGCTGGTCCTTAGAATGAATATCTGCAAAGAGAGTCACTGTGAATTAAATCTCCCAGCAAACCGGCATTCTCTATAAAGGATCAGCAGTGGTAACCGCATTTCAAACAATGTCTAGCTCCCATACAAAAGTTTCATTCGTTATCTGTTAAGTATCGCGTTTAAATAACATCAGCACGGCAACTAATTGCCAAATTTTTAATGCCAACATTAAGTCTGTGGCTTCTACGATTTGGACGATTAACTTGTGCATGAGAAAGTGAAAACAAAACAAGAGTTCCATAGCCACATTAATACGAAATTGCTATGAGAATCTTTAAATCTTTAGAGAATTGACCACCAATATAACATCAAGGTTGAGATAAAGGAGGAGAAAATATAACAGGATTGGACAGGATTTAAGCTACTTCACGATGATCTTCACCATATTGCTATTGTCTGGAACCGTCAGGGTGTGCAGTCCGCGGGAAAACCGGTAAATCGTTTTGAAAACTAAGATCCACAGCATTTAACTGGAAATCTTTTGTGGAAACCTTAAAAGTTTTGTGACTTGTTTCCGCAGTTTTTTTATTAAAAAAAAATCATGTGGATGAAGCCATTTGCCTAATTAGCTTGTGAACTTGAAATAGTTTAAAGATCCCCGTGTTGGTAACCCTTATTTATAGTCACTGTCATGTATTCTTGTCGTTGTTGTTGTTGTTGGTTTTAATTTTTATTTTTATTTCAGCGGTCGTGCCTTTCTGGTTGTCGAGTTTGTTTCGAGTATTTGCAATAGACTCACTCACTCACTCACTCACTTTCTATCACTATTCATGTGGCTGGCGAAGAGTATTTGTGTTTGTGCCGGTGTTTTTGTGCGAGTGTATGTGCATTGCATGTCATTGTTGCAACATTAATAGTGAACAAATACACAAATAAATGAAACAACAACAACAACAACAACAAAAACATGGAAAATTTGTAAGACGTCAAACACAGACTATCTGGGTATCCTGTAAAGGAATGAATTTTTGGAATAATTTTTTACGCACACAGGCTTTATAAGCCTTGATCTTGATCCGGCCTTTATACTGAGAACTATTTGGATTCTGTACGCATTAAGGGCCCATTACAAGAATTTTTTCTAAAGAATTTTCCAAGGCTTATGGCTTAAGTCGCTTCCAAATGTTGTTGGATATTGTAGCCTTCATCACTATCTATCGTATCCAACTGGGGACCCCTGTTTCTTATGTTCCTGAGGGTTAAATTCTATAGCAGCTTTAGCTGTAGTACCATCGGGCTTTCTCAGCGTAGAGCGTTCAATTTTCTGGTTGACTAAGGGCATACTGGCATCAAGACGCTTTCTGAATGGATTATTGGTAGTGAAACTGAAGCCTGGTTTTCTCGTGCTTGAGGTCAACAACCGATCCGAAATAGCAATAATCGTTGTTGATGCTCAAGTTTTGAATTTAATTTTAAAGGCGACTCTATACTTGATCTAAGCTTTGTTTTCTAAGGTTACTTGAATAAACAGCATGTACTTCAATCCTTTCTGATTCACTTGCAGAGCCTACTAGACCATGGATAATGACAAACCTCACCACAAACACAATATGCTACCCGAGCAATGGTAGGTATAGGTTATAAAAATATAAAACCCATCAAAGTCCTGGTTTTATTTCAGTAGTGGGTCGCGTTAACACAACCACATTCAGTCAGTCAGCCAGTCAAGCAGCCAGTCAGCCTGCGACCACTTGACCATCACCAATCAGTATCCCATCCCCCGCCTTCAATTATGGAACTCCGTTAGTTTTAGTTTTGAAACGTGAATTGTTGAATTCGTTCATTAAATTTTATTTCAACGATTTAAATTCGAAAAAATTGGGGGAAGAAAACCAAAAACAAAACAAAAAGAAAAAAAAACGTTTTAAATCCGTTGCTGCCATTAAAATGAATTCGTTTTTAGTGTCGCTTAATGCAACTGGAAAATAGGTAAACCGGAGTAATAGAGAGAGAGAGAGAGAGAGAAAGAGATTTTATTTGATTTGATGGACTTAAAATTGCCATTGCTTTGTGGCACAGAAAAAAAAATACAAACTTTGCAGGAATTAAGGATTAAAATATGAATTTGAGTTGGTGGCCCAGGAACTAAAAAAAGAACAAAAAAAAACTGTGTGTGGCCGCTAGTATAGGGTTTGATAGGAGGCACCCATTAAGGCACCTGCAAAGTTTTTGGGACAAAATCAATGCCATTAAGATCAATCAGAGGGGATGGATGTGACAATCGCTGTTGACTTAGATAGCCTAAACCCAGTTAGGCGCATAAAATCGATTAATTTTGTGCCATAAAAGGAAAATTGAGTTCCATTAGGACAACCACAGAGCGCAAACACTCATCGACAAGCACTTGAATGGAGATCTTTATGTTTCGAATCTATAAGTCAAGCCTTCTTGGGTTAAAATCCGTTCCTCTCTAGGGCATATAATCAAAATTCTGTGTAATCTTGAGTTCTTTTTCTTTCCCTTGCTGGATAGAAGACACACGAACCAACTACTCGGACTTGATCGCAGGGTCATCTCGAACACATTGGCCATACTTACAGGCCATTGCGTTATGGGAAGATATGCAGAAAGACTCCCATCTAACGACTTCTGCCGTGGGTGCAAATCCGCTGAGGAAGAGGAGACTGTGATTCACTTTCTTTGTTAATGCTCATCTCTTCCGAGGATGCAATACTTGTCAGCTTAACGAAGTTAACATCCATTGACGTCAAGGATATAGCTTCGTTCATTAAACTTTCAGGCTGGTTTTCCAGCGTAGTGTAGTCGTACTTTTAATGTTTAGCCCTTGTGCTGAACAACTTCTTCCATTGTTTGGTGTAATTCGGTCAGTAGAGGCATCACAATGATGTTCCTGCACAATTGAGTTCAAAACCCTTTATTCCGTGAGTTTTAAATGAATATATACGCCGTTAGGAGCCTAAGAATTTATAATAAAACTCAATAAAATTGGCTTCAAGGAAAACAGTTTCGAACGGCGAATTTACAGGCGATTCATATCGAAATTGGTTGTCATCCTGTGTGACTTAAATGATCGTCTTTAAAGACAGTCTTGCTTAAACAGATACCCTCCATTCGAATCCAAATACGCTTTTCACCCTAAAACTCTTTAGCCAGGCAAAGGTATGTAATGGACACCTAGAACTGCTATACTCCTTTCGAATCTAAATAGGTTTTCCTACGTAAAACTGTTCAGCTAGGTAAAGGTATGCCAAGGACTTTGGAAATCTTGGGCTGAGGAGGTCAAAATTGGAAAATTTGCGTGTCAATCACTTACACAAACTGGATTTTAAGAACCTATGAGACTCTACTCACAGATAACTCCGTAATGACTATGCTTGAAAAAGAAACTTCGCCTTACAATTGCAAATGTCTTTGGCAGGGGTGTCACGATACGTTAGAATTGTAAACCATTACAAATGCATTCACAACAATGATAACAACACCACTAACAACATTGATAACATCGATAACAACAAAAAATATGTTAAAAATTATTAAACAACCAGTTAACCACACACACACATTCAGAGTACCTGTCAAACTGACATTGACATCAGTTGGGGCTTTATTACGTACGTATGGTAGCATAATAAAAATTACACCCACACACACGCACATACATACATACATAGCACCTACACATGTGCTACTAGAGTATAGATAGACTCCAGACATGTATGCATGTATATACACTACCCCACAAAAGTAAACGCACATACAACATACTCTAATAAACTCTAATAATGACTACTACATAAGGTAGAAGTGATAGAATTGTCCTATTTATAGCAACAATAACAAAAAAAAAAAACAATAAAAAAAAGTTGTAAAAAAAAGTTGAAACTGTGAATATGAATCTCCTGAAATATTTGCATTTTTATTGAAAATTAAAATAATTTTCACCGCAGACGTCAAATTTTTTTTTCTTTTTTTTTTTCTATAAAAAAATTAAAAAAAAAAGTTTATAAAATAAAATAAATAATAATAAGAATAAATAAAAAGAATTAAACAATCAAAAAAAAAAAAAAGAAAAATAGAAAAAAAATTTTAAATTAAAATCGAGAGAGAAAATGTTGTCAATTGACAACAAATATGTTGTGTGTGTTGCCAAACACAATGCCGCCGCTGTCGTCATTGTCGTTGTCGTCAAAACTAAACTCGACAAAAATCGACAGGAAATAATTACAACAACGATTTGTTGTAATAATATTAACATGAATTTGTTTTGTATTTGTAGATGTATGTGTTTGTATATGTGTTTGTATATGTGTATACAATATGAGGTCATCGTATAAAAATTATAAACAAATACTGCGATTTTAAATTGAAAATCAAATTGATTCGAAATGCATGGTTGGATGGATGGATGGATGAACGGTTTCAGGCGGTGTAGGACATCCGCAATATTTGATTTCTTGGAAAATATTTTCCATTATGCCATTAGAAAAATAAATAAACGTTATATAAATAAATCATAAAATATTTACGTCCAGAAATATTCCAAAAATTAAAATTTTTGCTGGAAAAATATTTTCAAAATGTTGTTGTGATTTTCAAGCATTTGTTTTTTTAAATTTCTAAAGCACTTTTTGCTTATAAAACCCTTAGCCAAGACCAAGTACTACCGCTACTATGTTTCAAAGTATACGTTAAGACCTATAAGGATTAACTTCTTCATCATCTTGTTCATCTTTTTCATTAACCACTACACGACGCGCCTTGCGCTCTCCAATTTCTTCGATTAGTTTTGGGGGAAGTCGATTAGTTTAGGGGCTGCGCTTGCCTGTGGCGACACAACTGGCCGCTATGTGTGCTCAAGTGAGATTTGGTACTCAAGCACCTACACGATGCCACCATCATTAATTTTTTAATATAAAAAATTGCATATTCTCTCAGTTTCTACGAGCTACTAAGATCTTATTACAGTATTGAAAACTTTTCTTGTGTTTCCTAACTCTTAAAGGCAACTTCCCCTCACAAATTATGCCAAGAACGTACTTTAAATAATCTTTGCTGCAGTCTCTTGACGACAACTATCGTTTTATAGTCTCCTAAAATTAAAACTCATTTAGCAGATCCATTTATACTGACATTTGCTGCAGTTCTCTTACTTCCTTTACTTAATTGGTCATTACAACCCTTTAGCCAGGACAACAACCTAGTTTCTCACACAACCCATGTTATGTGTGTTGATTTTATCCAAGAGTGGCAGGACCTACAATACAATTGGAAAACTTTTCATTACAATTTGATTTTACTCGCAGAGATTTTACCAGAAGACTGTTGAGAGCAAGTGTACGCCTTATTCGGGACGTCTTAGCTAGGGTTTGAACCATGGACTCTCATTTAATAAGCCAACACACTACATTTTCGACTACGGTTACAACTTCACTCAGTGTCCACAGATATGAATATTGGATTAGACCTTGCAAGAGGTTTACGAAATGAAGTCGAGATTTTTCATCGTAAAGTTTTATAGTGTTCGTGCGATCATAAAAGTTTGGAGGGGTCATTTAAATATTGAAAATTGAAGGCTCAATGTTCTAATGCCTTGAAATTTTAAATCATTATGGTATGATTAAGTAACCGTCTTTTATCATGACATGACTTCATTGATCTGCTAAAGCGACGGAATTGTTCACATGTGATTGAGGTTTATGGTTTATCAGCGACGGTAGGAACTATTAAGACTTATGCTGCTACACAGCATCTCTATTTAAGGCGGTTTTTGTACAGGCGTAAGGATTTGGCCTTATTGAATTCAGCATTTTCCTTGCCTAAACTTTCCATGCGGTTTTTGGATGTTAGCGTGATGTTCTATGCCTGTTAGTGGTTAGATAGATAGGTAGATAGGTTGGTGCGTTAGCCTTGGTACTAAAAGCATACTTGAGCACGCACTGATGCCCGTTGTGATGTCACGGGTAATCGCAGTCCCCGTACTGATCAAATTCCACCGAAGAATTTGGACAGCGCAGAGGTTGCTCACTAAAAGCTTGACTTCCCTAAGCTGAAAACTAGCCTGATAATTTTATGAACGAAACTATATCCTTGATATCAATGGATGATAACTCCGTTAAGCTGACAAGGAATGGAGAGTTAAATAACCTACATCTGCACCTCGCAAAAGATGAGCCTCTTTAGCAGGTCTACACCCATGGCAGAAGTTGTTAGATGGGAGCTGTAGTCTTTCTGCATGTCTCCTCATAACGCAATGACCTGTAAACATGGCCGCTGTGATCGAGATGGCATTACCATCAGGGAAAGAAAGAGGGAAAGAAAAAGAACTCATAATTACACAGAATTTTGATTATATGCCCTAGAGAGGAACGGATTTTAACCAACAAAGCATGACTTATAGATTCGAAGCATAAAGATGTCCATTCAAGTGCTGATTGCGATGTGTGTTTGACCTGTAAGCTTAACCACTTTGATCGAGATGACACTGCGATCAAGTTTAAGTGGTTGCTTGATATATTTCCTACCCAAAATGTGCCAAGTGATTCTGGCAAATGAGCAAGATTCCTCATTAGATTGACATTCGGAAAGAATTGTTGCCCAAAGGCCAATTAAATTGAGGTGAAGAGCGTATCCATAAAGTTAGGGATGCTTTTCAATGGAATATTTGGAGGATGAATAAGCCTCTTTAGTTTTTTAAAAGAACTTGTTTACCTTTTTGCTGTATTCTTGACCTGTAAGGCTTGGGTTTGTAATAAAATAACTTAACGCCTACACCACACACATAAAGTGGGCTCACGTTCTTTGATTTTCTTACTGCAAATTGATAAATTTGATTGTAGTCGCCGTAGTCTAGTAGGTAATGTGTAGGCTTATTAGACCTGAAACCAGGTTTCAAACACCAGGTCAGTCATCAAAACGTGAATACGAAGAAAATATTACCTCGGCGATTTCCCTTCGGCAGATTTCTGGCAAAAACTCTGAGAATAAATAAAACTGCCATGAAAAGCTTCTCAAAAATCTGTCGTTTGGAGTCGACATTGGACTGCAGGTTCCGCCACTCATGCATAAAATTAACGCCCACAACATAAGTGATGTAAGAAGCTAGGTCGTAATCCCGACTGAAGCGTTATAATGACCAATTATGTAATTGCGGTCAGTCTGGATAGTCAAAATTTATGGAATTAGAAGAAAAAGCCTTAAAAACTCGTATAAAATAATTGAAATTTGTGTCAAAAATTAATTTTTTTTCTTAATTTCACTTTAAGCAACTTAGCCTGTTCTTCCCGATAAACGCAGTTAATGAAAAACTAAAATTAACTACGTGCGTATACATATGTATTTATGTATGCGTGTGTGTGTGTGTGTGTGTTAAAATAATTTATTTTTTTAGAATATCCCACCCACACCTACAATTCCATAAAACTATCGATTAGAATAAGAGGACGAGAAAAAAAACTAAAAAAAAAACTAGAAAATTAGAGAAAAACTAATTAAATTAAAAATAATTTCAATGAATTGAAAATAGAAAATAGAAATAGAAATGGAACATAAGAGGAGGACAGGTTAGGTTCGGTTAGTTAGTATGTGGTACATGACAAGCCAACATAAGAGATGAAATGAATGAAATTGACAAACTGACATCCATCAAAATTGCAATAGAATTTTGGGCTGTCAATGTCAAATACATACACGCGTTTCTTGTTTTTGTTTGGTTTTCTGTTGGTTCTTCATTTGATTTAAAAAAAAAAAATTTTTTTTTTGTTTTTTTTTTTTGTTTTTTGTTTTTTACATGACAACTAATTCCGGTAAAAAAAAAAAAGAAAAAAGTTGACACTTCAATTAAAATATTTGTTCAGTTTGTTTGTTTTTGTTTTTTTTATTTTTTTTTTATTCTTTTTTTTAAGTTATTTATTTATAAAAATAAACACCAAAAACAACAACAATAAAAAAACAAAAAAAACCTGAAATACTCGGAATATATAACACACAGGAATTTTGTTTTTTCTTTTAACACAATGACACCAATCGATAAGGACTCTACGAATTATTTAAACAAACATGTACGTGCCGGTGTGTGTATATGGATGCGCGGTTCACTTAGAATCCGTTTCCATAAAATTTTATTTCACTACCGAGCTTGGATCTTGTTACAGACAGACATCCACACGTAACTGGTGATTGCAACCCTTTAGTCTGGGTTACGACTTAGTTTCTCACCCCACTTACGTTGAGTGTGTTAAATTTTTATACATGAGTGGTGGGACCTACAGTTTAAAGTCGACTCCGAATGACAGAATTTTTTGTTTTTTTTTTGGAGAAACTGCTCATGGCAATTTTTTTTTTCGCTCTCAGAGTTTTTGCCAGAAATCTGTTGACAGGATGTAGCCGCAGAAATATGTTTTCGTACTTCGTTTTAATGCCTGACCTGGTGTTTAAACCGAGGCCTCAGGTCTAACATGCCAACACACTACCTACTAGAATACGGCGACTACGGGGAATACGGCTATTGACCATTGCTACGCAAATCAAAACAAAATGGCGTTCAAGTGATCGCCTCTGGTTTGGTTGCAGCAGTCAAACCTTTTGAGATAGTTTTCGAGCACTTTTACTTTCTTTTCGAGTGATTTATTGGCGATAACTTGACGAATGTTGTGTTTCAAATGCTGCGACTATATCTACAGTCTTAATGTGGGTCCTAGAAAAATATCGAAAGCCGTCTAAACTTGTATTGAAGCCGTCAAATCTGTTTCCAAAAACCTCTTATGCAATAAAGTCAAATTCAATCGAATTTTGTTGCTCGTGACAGCGTCTTTTTCATAAATTTGAAAAAAAACAAGGTCCAATGACACCGCCAAACTATAATAATGTCCACCAAACAGTCACTTTTTCATAAAAAAGGCGCTCCCGTTTTATTGTTTTTGCCTCTTAATGAACTCTACGTTTAGAAACATTGTAAGGAAACTGGATTTTTTCTCAAATTCTTTCAAATCCTGTTGCCGGTACTTGTGTGAACCCATTGTATGTTCTCTCCTCATGTATGTACTCATATGTTTTGTGTAGGTGTAGGCTGATTTATCAATTTGTTGTTGTCCCTGTTAAAAATTCCGTTTTCCCTTGTTGTCGCTTCGCAATCACTCGGTGTTCACTCAACCATTTTCGTCAAAAAAAAATTTTTTTTTTAAATAAATTTCCAATAAGTAACACAAATTCGGTGAATTTGTTTATGAAAAAAACAGAGAGAGATAACAACAAAGGACAGTTTTATCAAGTCATTGTTATTATAAAGCTTATGTAATACAAAACCATTCTTGAAAACTTTGCGCCAGGTTTTATTAGAGGCTTGCTCTGAACCCCTTAAGTCTTAGATTTTAAAACAGAATATGCCGTAAGTGAAATACATTCAACTTTAACCTTTTGCTTACAGCATCAAAACTAGGCTGTTCACCTCAATTTTATCGAAACTTCGCAGCGAATAAACTCGTCACTTCACGCCAACAGACCCCAAATTGTCTCCTCCTACGGATGTAATGATGAGCTACACAGACTTTACGCAAAACTTTATCGCTCTCCAGCTACAAATCGTTTGTATAGTACTTACTAGCCTCAATTCACAAGTTTTAAATTAATAAAGTGAAACTAAGTGGAACTAAGTTAGCTAGGCCAGCCCATCAGATGTGTTGAAACTGCCCTGCCAGCTCATTGCCTAGATTTTCCATATGACCTGGAACTCACCGGTAACACTTGGAGAAGATAAATTGAAAATAAGAGCGCTTCAATAGAAAAGTTTTATGCCGATTTGGAATTTATCCCACGGATCAGATTACAATGCAAGAAGAACTTTGACAGTTGATAACGGCCATCTTGTTGCTGCTCCATCTGTCAACTTAGTTGCCATTTATTAAGTCTGTTTTGACAAATCGCCTTGGGCGACCATACCCAACGACTTGTATTTTCGAAATGGGCTCTGGAGCAGTTCACCCTAATTTTTATTGATAAATCATCTGCAGCGATGCAATCTCCCTCCCTCCCTTTCTGGATTCATAAGTAAACAAACAGAATTGTTGACTTTAGGACAATACCAATCCACTTGATATCCAAAAGTAACCAACGCTTATCGAAAAAGTCACTGCTTAGAGTGAATTTTGGATTGGCGGCGTCATCGGTCAGTATTCCTTTGTTAAAGGCGTTGGTCATGACATCAGTGTGAACAGTGTGGCCTATTGATAGATAGGAACCAACTTCTTTTGATCCGAATTGGATGATTTGGACACCAACGACATGTGATTTTAACAGAACTGCGCTAAGTTTCACACAGCTTAGGCCAAAATGGATATTCTGATGTGGTGTGAAGATAAATTCAAATTTGAAAATCTGAGACGGAATCCATAAATTTTAGTAGTTGAGGACTAATCTACTATTGCCATTGTTAAACAGTTAACAGCGCTGTGCTACCGAAATTGTGCGATTTTAGCCCAATAGACTTTTTCTTGTGGGATGTCCTTAAGTCGCAGGTGTATGCGAATAAGCCAGAAACCGCAGCAACCTTGACAGCCAACATAATCCATTCAACCTGACTTATGCTGCCAAAGTCATGAAAAATTTGACTTTTCGGATGAGCTACACCCAGAGAGGCCATGACGAACATTTGAACGATGTTATCTACCCCACATAATATCTCACACACTTTCTGATTATTTAAAGAGAAGAGCGTTTAATTAAAGACCCTCTGACATTGCAATAAAACTACCGAACAGAAACATTATAAGACTACAGAAATTAGCAACTTTAGCCTTAACTTTAGGCTTTCTCTCAGACGTGGTCTCTATTAAGATCTCAGAATTGAAGGTTAGACTCCAGAAGTAACAGTCTTGTGACGCTGTTTTAGGCTTCACTCATCCTCAAACATATTTTGAACTTCTCAGAGAGAACCCTTTCGAAATATAGGCTATAATGCATGCGACATGTTAGGTAACACTGATTACAAGGATCTCTAAAGCCGAGAATAATTTTGAAACGGTCATTGGGTGCACAGACCACCGATTTTGAATTTCTCACATAATCTGTTTCAAATCCTTTATCTTTCCTTCAATTCCTAACACAAATAAAAACGATGTGGTAACGGCCTTCCCTTTATAAATTTTTATTTTTCAAAAAAAGGGAGTGTTAAAGGCTATTCCAATACAATTCCTTGTGCTGTAATTAAATAATTACAGGCTTTACAACACTTTCGATATACGAACCTATTGAACAAAAAGGATTTAAAAGAATGCCTTTGCCTGTACGTTAAAGGCACGCTTAAAGATTTCTTTGCCACATGATTAAGAGCAAAGAATAAAGGCAGGGAAAATCCCTAAAAAAAAGAGAGAGACAGGCTGGCTACCTTTCACTATCCACTGTTCTACCTACTAAAACTACTTTAAGATCAGCATCAAAGAATAAGTGAATGGGTGTTGTCGTCTTAGGCTTACCTTATGTAAATCTGAATATCGATCTTTGATCGTAAAAGTAAGTTGTAAAGGCACGCACCCTTGCATTTAACGCTTTAACAGTTGAACGCATTTTATGACAGTTCAACTAACGGTCTGGTTCAATGGAATTTTTTTTTTCTTAAAACAGCTGGCTTAGAAAGGTTCTCAACTGTCATCACAGAGGCAATGGCAGTGGCAGTGGCAGTGTTAGTGGCAGTGTTTTGTATTTCTTTTTGTTGTTTTCGGTTGCAAGAACAGAACAACAAAAGGATTCATTAGAGCATTTAACGTTGTTGCAACAATGCATTGCAACGGTGCATTTACAAGAGAGAAGCAGTGGCATTGGCATAGGAAGGTAGGTAGGTGTAGCCGATAATTTACACAGCGTAACCGCACATGCGGTTTTATTGTTTCACACAAAATTCATGATTGACTGACAATGCGGCTTAAATTCCTTGCTTCACTTTACTTTACTTTACTTTGGTTTGCTTTGCTTCTTCTTCTTCTTCTTTACTGTTATCCCTGTCGTTGGTATGATCTCTCAGCGAAATGCAGTTGAGCTATTGCGTTTTGCCACAAGTGTGTCTCGTCTGTCTGTCCGGGTGTCTGTCTGTTTGTCTGTCTGTTGTTTTGTTTAAATGTGCATGCATTGCAGTGGCAATTTTACTTGGATTTTTTGTTGTTGTTTTTGTAGTTTTTATTTGAAATTTGAAAATAAAACAGATTTTCAGACTTTTTAAGTGGATTTTGTCAAGATTTATGTGAAGGTGAGTGATGGTAATCGTCTCAAGAGTCGTTTTTATTGATTCTGGTTGCATGAAAGCAATTCGTCATTTGAAATCTTTCAGGGAAACCAAATAAAAATCCAATAAAAAAAATAAACTGAAGCTGTATTGACAGATATTTTGCGAAATTGATAAACTTCCATGCACTCAGAGAAATTAGTGCAGCCCGGATTGAATAAAAATTGAAAAGCCTGCAATTCTTAACTCTAAAAAAGGAGAAGAGGGTAGTAATACTGGGGGTTTCCTATAAATGACTTTTGGAATCCATATTCTGAGTTGTATTGAAGCGATTAGATCTGGATAAATGGCCTTAACTGCAGCCAATATTGCCTGAGAACTCATACCAGCAATGGAAAATACTTCACATTTTACTGTGCGATAAAGGCGAAAACATTAACTAGGCAACTGAAAATGTGCTAAGGTCTGGTTAAGGCTTTCTAACTACGCCCTGACATGTTTCCAATATCGTTGATGTGTCCACAACATGGTTAAGATACTGAAATCTGTTGAGTCTCATGTTTTATTTACCCACGAGCTAAACATTCTACAAAATACGGTTAGGAATCAACTGGTAAGGGCTAAAAACAAAAAGAATATCGATGTATAGGGTCCATGAAGAGAAAATCGCACGAAACATCGGCTAGTCGCTGCAACCCAACACTAAAATGATCGATCGTTGCTACCACGAACGCCAAAGAGTATCATGAGACACCGTTTTGTGTATTACAACATCACTCATAAGAACATACAAATTGGTCATTGGTACCTAATTGGTCATTACAAACCTTCAGTTAGGATTACGACCTAGTATCTCACCCCACCTATGTTGTGTGTATGTTGATTTTATACATGAGTGGCGAAACCTGCAGTTCCGAATGACAGATTTTTTTGAGAAACTTTTCATGGAAATTTTATTTACTCTCAGAATTTTTGCCAGAAATCTGCTGAGAGGAAATCGCCGCGGATATTTTTTTCATAATTTTCGTTTTGATGTCTGACCTGGGGACTTGAACCGAGGCTTTACAACACACACTACCTATTAGATCACGACTCATTCAAGTAAGAAGCTGTATGCTAATCCATATCACCAAATTGAGGTACCTAAAGACTGATTGCGAAAGGTCCTACAGCGCTGGTTTATAAAAGCTAGCTGGATAGCCTCAAAGGAAGTGATGAACTTTTTCCTCCTTCATCCTATATCATCAGAGCAACAACAGCGAGCAAGATCTCCAATATGCCAGTGTCCAGTAAGTATAGCCACCAATATGAATATGCCCTGTTGTCTCTGTTGAGCTCTATGAGCGAACTATATTGCCTGATATCGTGTCCGGAGAGATTCAATGCTGTAATTTGCTGTTTCCAACTAGACTAGCAATGAAGCAGGGTACAGTTACGTGAATTTGAAATAAAAAACAAACTAGGATTGAAAAATTTTGCAGAATATTTATTGGAATTTGTGAACGCTTAGAGGAAATCATCATAGTCTGGCAGGAATTGTGTTGGCTGTATTGCCAGCTCAGGCAATTGGAACAAAATAAAGAATAAGAAATATTTCTTTGGCAACTTGCTCTCAGCAGCCTTCTGGCAAAAGTTTCCATGAAACGCGTCTCAGAAATCAATTGTTCGGCTTCGTTTTTAAACTGTAGATCTTGCCACACGTGCATAAAATTAACGCTTACAACATGTGTGTATTAAGATGGGTTGTAACCCTTACTTAAGGGTTGTAAGAAACAATTAAGTAAGACAATCACCTACTGCTGCACACTTGCAGTAACATTCTGAAATGGATTCTCCTTTAAAGAGCATATGGGGCTGTCAAGAAGCATATCCTACATCTTCTCATTCGGTTTCTCTTTATTATTTTTAATTCGTTGTTTTATTTTCAATTTCGTTAACGAAGTGTTGTTACAGTTAACAGTGTTGTTAACAGTTTCATTTTTAGAGTTCAAAAGATGCCATCACCATCAGAGTGTGTGCATTCATCCACTTTGACATTTTTTTCTGAGTGTATTTAAAAAAACCTTTCAATCCGAATAATACCGTTATAAGTATTATTAAACCGTATTTATAACCGTAAGAAAATATATTAAAAACTGTTCTTGTTTTTTTTTAGAAAACGATAAACTTTTTCAGTAGAAAACAAAACAATGCAACTGCAATTTAAATCCGGCTTTAAAGCCGAGCAAAAACATCTGAATTTTTAAAATGAAAAACAAACAAAAAAAATAAGATTTTAAGCTGAGATTTTAATTTTATTGCAAATGAAAAGCTGGTTCTTTCCTTAAGTAACGTGATAAAGTACAGAAGAAGCATTTCAATTAAAATTTTCAAAATAAAATACAAAATTTAAATGAAAATGTGGTCTTGACGTAGAACACTTTAAAAAGAAAATTAATCACACGAGAAGAATCAATATTTTTATTGCAATTTCCATACGCGATTAGAAACGAAAAAACAGGCAGTTTTGTAATGAAAATCTGTTTTTAAAAGATCGCTTGTGACACGACACACACACGTCCAAGATTTTAAGGTAGAGCCTTGAAGTTGATACACTGGCTTACTTTGTCTATGTGCCATCAAAATCAAAGCTTTTTTTATTTAACTCGGCATCCTTTAGTCAAGATATCAATCTAGCCTCTCACACCACCATCTTCTGGCAAAAACTCTGAGATTTAAATAAAAATGTCAATGAAAGTCTCTCAGTTCCGACCCCTATGAATAAAATTAACACACTCAACAGGATGGTATGAGCAACTAAGGTTGTAAGGTTGTGATCCTGACTAAGCGGTTATAATAACCAATTCAGAAAGTAAGTAAGAGTCATCCTATCCATCTACTGAACACTATAGACAAATGTAAAAGCAATATACACTCGACTGCCCAGAGCTTGCTGCTGGCAAGCAAGTTTGACGTGTCATACATTTCATTCCGTCACAAATATAGTCAGAAAGGCAACTGTATGTGAAGATAAAGCCGGGAAATATTTTGGGGTACTATTTTCATGGATATTACAAATCGATTTTACTTCGCGTATAAAGTTTCGCATTCAAAAGTTTTTGTAGTGGTTCAAGTGGTTGAGCACCTGTTGCGTGAGTATGAGTCCAAAGTTCCGAAATGCAAAAACTGTGTTCGTCATATGTAAGAAGTTCCTCAAGATTCTGTTTTGGGAACACTATTATGATTCGTCCAGAATGATGCAGAATGTAGGAGGACCCAAGAGTATAAAAAACGGAGTAAGAAAATATTACTACCGGGGGACTAGCTCTCACCGTTTCTATATGCTCTAGAGTGCAAGAGAGAACACTGTAAATACAATAAGAAGGAGCAGTTTAACAATTTCTAGAGGGAGCTACTTTGGTTTCGTTTAATTTCTTGGCAAGAATTATGATAATAAAATGGCGAAATTTATGCACTGTTAAGGGAAGATGTAGAAGTCGCAGAAGTCTAGTAGACTTGAGGCCAGGGTTCAAACCCCAGGTCAGATATCAAAAACGAAAATATGAAAATATTTGTTCAGTGACTTCCTCTCAGCAGATTTCTGGCAAAAACTCTGAGAATAAAATAAAATTGCTATGAAAAGTTTCTCAAAAATCTGTCATTCGGAGTCGAATTTAAACTGTAGGTCCCGCCAATCATTTATAAAATTAACGCATACAGCATAAGCGGTATGAGAAACAAGGGCGTAATCAGACTGAAGGGTTTTAATGACCAATAATGTATGTTTGTAAGGGAAGACAATCTCTATGGAAATGGCAACGTAATGGAACCTACAAACAATTCCTTAATATTGCATCTGGGATTACAGGAACTTACGAGGAGATGGGTTGCAAACTAAAACAGTTTTTGAGGAGATATAAAGGCTATGGAAGTCGCTTCAAACATGACATATCACCGACGTGATCTGAAGGCCAGAAAAATGAGTGAGTTTTACCATCTGATGAAGCAACTTCCTCACGACTGAAAGACGAAGGTAGGTCTAGGTAGTCCGAAGACCATCACAATAATCCTATTTGATATCGAGAGATGAAAGAAATGGAAGCTAGGGATAGGGCAAGTAAGTTGGACGCCTTAGAGAAAGAGGGTCCACTTAGGCCAGTATATCGACCCATTGGATAGGGCAACCGTAAACCAAAACAGTTCCTGACAGGACACGGCGTTCATCACATCACAAAGTTAAACCATAAACTAGCTCTGAGTAGAATAATGATGGAGAAGAGATAAGATTGTGGTCTTTAGAATATCAGAATCCAATCCTAAGCAAGGGCCCTGATGGACAATGATGGACTTAAAGAGAGAGAATCGCCATTCGTAAGCATGCAAACACCACTCAAGTTCTTTAAAAGGATAACGTTGGTGCAGCAACTTAGTTGGCTTTCTAAGTGCCAGCAACAAGAATTTCTTACTACAGTCAACAAGTGTAGGTTGGACATGGTGTTTATAGAAGCCACCTGGTGCTGACCAAACCACAAAGTTAAACTGTAGACTAGCTTCGCGTAGAGAAATGATGACGATGGACGTGTGTGAGATTTTGGATCTTTGGAGATTGGAATCTAATCAAAAAACAAGGACCTTGACATTGGAAATGTAATCCGTAGGCATACAAAACTCTTTACCACTCAAGTTCTTTTTCAAGTTCTTTAATAGAAAGATGTTGGTGCAGCAGCTTAGTTGGCTTTCTAAGTGCCAATAACAACATTGGCCAAGCATTTCCTACTACAGTCAACAAGTGAAGATAGTTCTGCTTAATTAATAACCAAAAACGTTTCACAAACTTTTGAATTTTTAAAGTCTGAATGAATAAATGAATACGTAAATGAATGAATGAATGGAAAGAATGAATGGAATTGCCTGAAAACTGTAATCATTCATCATGAGCAGCAACCAAAAAAAACAAAACAAAAAATATCAATTTGAAATGAAAAATATTCGTATTCGTATCTTATCTTTTCGTATTGTTGTTATTGTTGTTGTATCATTTAAAATATTCTGACTTTAAAAAATTGAATTTTAAAATCTTTTTTTTTCTTTTCGCATCATTTCTCTACGCTCACCTGTGTAAAAGGACATTAGGCATACATATGTAGCTTGTAGCGGACTGTAGATGTGTCTTCTATTGGTTTTTCGTTAGTTTGTATGTCCATTTAAGTGTCTGTCTGTCGGTGTGTCGGTGTGTTCATATAATTTCCGGTTTACCTAATTTCGTTTTTGAAAAACTTTTTAATCTAAAAACATATTCCAGCCATACATACATACGTCCGTCCGTTCGTCCGTTCGTTCATCATCTCGTTTTGCCATTGCCAGTTATAGCCAGCCAGTCAAGCATTGCCATTTTCAAAATTCAGTTTCAAATTATGCATGAATTTACAAAATGTCGAATAAAAATTGAGAAAGAAGACACAGAAAGAAAAAATATTTCAAGGAATACAAATAAGTTTTCGGTTAGACATGCAGACATTTAGAAAAGACAGACAGACAGACAGACAGACAGACAATCATCATCGTCATCCTCTCTTCAACAACTTTGTATGTGGCGAAACACAAGTATTTACCTTTTGGTACCAAAAAAAAACCAAACAGAGCCACAGAAAAAATATTGAAAAATATGCAAAAATGACAAGAAGAAGAAGAAGATGAAGAAGATGAAGAAGAAAAATCACAAGGAATACCAGGATATATTTTTTTCACTCATTTTTTTTCCTACATTCTTGTGTAAACAGAGTATCATTCCTTTATACAAAAAAAACCTGGCCAAGATGGTATTGGAAAAATTGAAGAAAAACGAAAATAAAAAAGAAATTGGAAATGAAAATATATTTGCAGTTAGAAAAAGTATTTTCCATTGCCAGCCAGGCCAGCATTCGTTTGTAGGGTTCCGAAATCAAAATCGAAATTCTACCACAAGGGGTATAAGCCAATCCTTGGCCACATTCTTAAGTGATTTGGCAACTTCTAGATTAACCAACTTCTAGATTAATCTGCTTTGAATCTCTATTGGTTGGATGGCATACCACGAGATAAGGTTAGATTAAGAAAACGCTATCAATCCCAGCTAAAAGATATGCTTCAGATAAATACGCAATGAAGCTGATAAGGATCTTACATTGGAGACAACAAAGCACCAGGATTCCGTGGTATATCCAACAAAACCTCGTGATTTTGGTATAAATTAGTCGAATATTAAAAATTAATTTTACTCGTCGTAGTCTAGTAGGTAATGTGTTAGCTTATAAGACGTAAGGCCGTGGTTCAACCCCAAGGTCAGACATCAAAGCGAAAAATATGAAAAAATTTCTTCGACGACTTCTTCGCAGCAGATTTCTGGCAAGCACTCTGAGAGGAAAAAAATTGGCATGAAAAGTTTCTCAAAAATCTGTGTTTAATGAGGGATTATCGTCTTACCTTCTGCTAGCAACCGATATGTTTATCATTGCAACAGCAGCTTATAGTGAGACTGACATTAGAGCACATGGGCAAAATATATGTTTCCTGTGACTGCTCTACTCACAAACTTCTTAATGGTAGGCAATCCGACGTAATAATCTCTTGCAGACCGAAATGAAATCATTGTGACCTACTAAACGGTTGCAATATTGTATTTCATGCTGAGAAAACCAATATGAACTGTGTTGGACCGTGTGCGTGTTCTGTCGATTGGATTTTTAGCCATCAATACGGTCTCCCCTTTAAAAAGTTTTTATGCATTATTACGTCTGAATATCTACATTTTAGCGAACAGCCAAGCAACCTTTCTTGCTCTTAGATCATTCAGGACTATTTCTTAGTCAGTAGAGAAGTGCAAGAGTTAATTAAGCATTTCATGTCTCTTGCCTAGGGCAAACCATGTTCCTGGACATCGTAATTTCAATGGGTACGTTCAGACGAACGAATTGGCGCACAGAGAAAATTTGCCTTGGTGGTTGTAGTGGCTTTAGCAGTGTCGTAGTGACCTTAGTAGCGTCTTAGTGGTCATAGAAGCGTCTTGTGGCCATAGTGGCATCTCTATTTAATTTAACTGAATATTCGTACTTCAGAAAGCGACCAATAATCTTCTGTAGAATCTCAACTCAATTACGGTTCGAATATGGTAGCGGACTTACCATTTCGTTCATAAGCCCTAGTGGATGGGACGTGTCCCGATTAATGACTGTTTTTACTGCAGACTGTTCGATTGTTCACCACATTAGCCGTATCAGATTCATAGTCGTAGATGTGTTAATGCGAAAAAGTAGCAGACAGTAGAGTACTTTCGGTGTGCTGCAATGGACCTTCTTCACCTTACCATACTTTGTTCGGTAGTTGCTTTACATAAGACATCACGAAAATATCCCACATGGAAAATATCCCACAAACAAGATCTGACAAATTGAATGAGAGGAACGAACATCCGTGACATGATATTACTAGTGACGTGGTGTTTATCAAAACGAAGTCTCTAGACATAAAATAAAGCTCTTGCTGCCAAAATATTTGGATCAACTAACCGACAATGGCCAGGTTACGCCACTTTAAGCTGTGGATTGTTTACTCCTGTATAGGTTTAAGGTTATCGGGTCGAACTATGTCTTTTCAATGCAAAGGAGTTATGAACTTCTCTGCCTTTTTAGCGCTTTAAAAACTCCTTTTTCAAAAGCCATCTTTGCGGCGTTATTACGCATCTTAAATCATTCACAAAAATCATTGACATTTGGCGGAAACCCTTCTCTTTTTTTTTTGCTGGCCAGTCAAAAGGAAAAAACTTATAAAAAAAAAAAACGCAAGGAAAATGAGAAACGAAAAAAGAAAAACAAGGAAAATAAACGTAAAAAAGAAACTGCAAACTTGACTTGGCCATATTTTAACCCTGGTAAGTCAGAGTCAGTTGTGGCTCTATGAGCGCAGCATAAAGCGTATAAATATCGCACAAATAAACACAGAAGACTTGGGTGGCGGGGTAGTAAGTAGTGAAGGAGGGTGAGAAGGGGGTATGGCCAGTTTATGGACATCTACTTGCTACAAGACTGTTGCAAATCGATTCCTGAACAAATTAAAACATTTCAAGATTTATTCGCCAACCTGTCAAAAGTTCGTTTTGGCGCTCATACAGCAACAACAACAACAACTATCAGTAATAATAATAACAACAAGGTAATGGAAAGCAAAAAATATGGAAAAGCTTTGCTGTATTCATTCATATACGAAATGGTTCTGGAATGGACAGAAGGACAGACAGACAGACAGACAGACAGACAGAATCAGACAATTTAAATCCATAGAAGAACGAAGAAGAAGTTTATCTTTCGCTATTCCATTCCATTTCGATTTGATTTTTTTTTGTATTTTTTTATTTATTTATTGTTGATGTTGTTGTTGTTGTTATTGTTGGTGTTGTTATGCTTAAGCGAATGGCTCTTCAGCGTGTTCATCGATAGTTAATGTGGTGGTTCTACGCTGTTTGGTTGGTTGGTTGGTTTGGCTGGCTGTCTGGTTATGGTTACGTTTGCAATGGCTTGTGGGGTTGGTTGTGGTGTCTTCCTTACAAGACCACGGTTACGTACACGGTTTATATTTCGCCGCTTTTGTTGTGTTTGATTTACTTGGTTCTGGTATTCCCTGCTGCGTTTTATATTTGAATGTTTCTCTTCGTTTTTTTTTTTTGTTTTTTTTTTTTGTTCATATTTTCTGATCTCTTTTTTGTTTTATTTTTTTATTATTTTCTTTCTTTATTTCTTTAATAAGTCATATGTTGGTTGTATTATTAAAAGACTTCCGGCGTTATTACTTTTAGTTTGAGTTTCTTTTCGTTAATTTTTTTTTTTTTTCTTAAAAAAACTTCTTTTTTTTTCTTATCATTTGAAATTTATTTTCCATATTCTCTTGGTTTTTTTTTTTGTTTTTTGCTTGTTGTTCTACTTCAATTTCATACAAAATTGTTTAAATTGAGAAGAAGTTCTTAAAGACGTTTGCTGTTGAACAAAAATGTTGCTGATGCGCTACACTACCGTCGGTGGCAGCATAGACACCAAAGATCGGTAATGAATCGTTTTTTCGCTACTCATAAGCTCTCATGAAGTTTTGAGTATGAGTGAGTCAACAATATTGAAATTTAACTCCTCTGATTCATTCGTACCCCCCACTACAACGTTGATTTATAAGTACAGGTTGCAATGACTATGCGTACAATGTTGACATCAAACTCATACCATTCGAAATATGTTTGATTCATAAGCTAACTTTAAAAAAATACTTCGAGTGATTCGAATCATTCATCAAAATTTACAGTTCCTTAGTTATTGTTGCATTTACAACAAAAGAAAAAAGACACACAAGCAAAAAAAAACAGAGCAGCAAGCAGATCAAACACACAAACTTCTAGTGAGTACTTTAGTGTTCCAACTCGAATTATACTTATTTTGTGATGCTTGTTGCTTATGTTGTGTTGAGTCATGAAGAGTAGTAATCATACGTGTTGTTAAGTATGAGTATGATGAGCACTTCAAACTTTAAATATGAGTAGAGGTTCCATGATATTAAAATAAGTATGAATGCGTATAAATATCAGAAATTAAGAGTATGATTCGATTCTAATCATCTTTTCGAATACATACTCATTTTGGATCTCTGCTCAGCACCATCAAACAATTCAGATTCACTTTCGAAGTCCATTGGAAAACTAACGCACTTTTGTCTTCAACTGTCAGTAGTTTAAATTCGATTCGTTACTTTGGATCTTCGTGATCTGTTAAGTAGTGTGTTTGCTTATAGACGCCAGCTCATGGGGCAAACCCCAGCCCAGAAATATGGCAAAAAACAAAAAATGAAAAAAATATTTCTTCCGGTGACTTCTTCTCCGCTGTCTCTGAGATCAAAAGAAAAATGTCATGAAAAGTTTCTCAAAAATCTATCGATAGGTGCCAACGTTAAACTGTAGGTATCGTCACTCATGTTTAAAATTAACACACACAGCTTTAGTGGCGTGAGAAGCTAACTTGTAATCCTAACTAAAGCGTGGTAATAACGAATTAAGTAAGGAATGTGGTACTTCTTGAAATATATTCCCAGAATTCCTTATATTTCCCAGCCAAGCCGCATAAATTTCTCACGGATTCAACATCTAATAGGCTTACCAGCGTTTAAAACTACGTTTACAATGCTTTAGAGGGCCCAGAATAAACATTCAGGTTGAGGTTTCTTCAGTCTGCCCTGTTTAACGAGCTCACTTTTGATTTATGACATCCGTAAAACAAATGCATTGTTCGCCATCGTTTCCATTTCCATTGCTTCTGTGATGGCTTCCTAAGGAGCCCTGCCACTCATGAAATATATACACACAGTGCACCATATTTTTCACATCCTTTGCTTCACACCCCTTCGCTAGAACCTATACGGGTGCTCTCTGTTCTCTCTTAATTTCTTTAAGTTAACACCCACTTAACTTCTTCACTTTAAGTGGCTTCAGAGCTTGTCTATGATACAAATTAGATTTCACAGTTCATGTTAATACCACAAAAGGGTGTTCTGAGCCAATATTATCTTTTAAGGGACCCTTCCCTTTCCAGTCCGTCAGCAATTTCATTGCCTCAGAGTCAACAAAAGGCTTAAAGAACGCGAGGAATCGGTTTAACCCACTAAACGATTTCAACATTGACGTTCAAGCTAATAGAACCAAGATGATTTGTGTTGGATCGGGTGCTTTCTCTAGCGAGTATAATTTTTCACCAATACTGTCTGCCCATCTAGCTCTAGTGCTTTTTACATCTACATTTGCATGGACAGCCAGCCAGCTCAGCTCACGCATGCCTAGCTCTTAGTTAAAAGGACAGTGCATGAGTAAATCAAGCATTGCATGTTTCTTATCTAGGACGAACCATGTTTGCATTCCTGGGCATCGTAATTTCCATGGGTACGTTGGAGCAGACCAATTGGCTCACAGAGGATCTAGCTCAAATTGGTCGGCGTAATATATCCATTGGATTTCATTAAAGTTGCATTCCGAACTTCTGCTTGGGAAACACAAATTCAAGATAGAGGTCAATGGCCCCCCTCCTACTTCCGTGTGAGATCTAATGGCAAATATGGTCAGGTCAGCCTTTGAATTGTGTCATGAAGACTTTGCCTAGAGAATGCTGGGAATGGCCCTTAACATGAATAATGTTTAATGATGACTAATTAATATTTCTATACCACCAATGTCTAGACTTTAATTCATAAAGTAGAGTATCTTCTAGGCGACTATAATTTTTTTTTCTTCGATTTTTTCTTGTCTTGTGTTGCCAAAGGTGAAATAGAAATACGAATTCGCGTATGCTACGTTGTCGTATGCGTGAGTATGCGAATCAAAAGATGAATAAGAAGAAGAAGAAGAACAATATGAAGAAGAATAGGAAGAAGAATACCAAGTTGAAAAATCGTCTGTCATAATATTGTTTGTTGCTTGAGTATCTTGAGAGAATCGTATCTCGTGTGTATGGAAGACAAAGAATATGAAATTCTTACAATTCATTTCAACAACAATACGCTTATAAAACAACAAATATTCTCACTCTACCAATAAAAGGAATTAATAAAACAACAACAAATAACAATAAATAAATAAAACAAAACAAAAAAAAAAACACGGTGAAACTAATCAAAGAGAAAACAATACAATACAACTCTGTATGGAATTTCATTCAGTTTTTATGAATTCTGAGGTAGAATTTTTTTTTAATTTAAATATTTCACTTCTATTTGAAGCGTATTATAATTTCATTGAGTAAAAATTTTGATTTCTTTGCCACTAAATCCTCAAATACTTTCTATTTGAATTGAAATTTGTTTATAAGTTAAGTGAAGAGTCATTATCCGGTTTACTTGGGAGTCCAATAAACCCTCATTATAAGACCACAAGAAAATGTGGAAAATAGAGGAAAGACTGCTCTTTCCTCTGGCAATCTAGGGTAAAGTGAGTTTTGACGATGAAAATATCTTTGGTCAGTAAGAATCCAACATACTCCATAACATTAGGTTAGTTTCTCTGTCTCTCTTTGTTATCACTTCATGCCGGCTGGTCATACTACTGGTCATCACAAATATTTCTTTTTGCCAATTCCTTGGATAGTAACAGGGATTTTTTTCAATTGAAAGAAACACAGAAAAGAAGTGCGTGAGAGTTTTATGTCATGCTCCATATATGAGCAATAATTCTGACATACTTTTTCCAACATTTCGGCAAGAATTGTTGTCCGGCATTGCTGGAATTGGTAGAGACATCTCCTTGTAAGCAAGGGACTTCATGAAATCGCACAAAATATCATTGACAAAGCAGGCGACATAGCTAATGTCTTTCTTATTGTTATCGAGCAAAAAAATGCAACTCGTTATCGGCAAAAAATACAAAATTATCAATCAAAAAGGCATGTCGTCATCTAAAAAATGCAAGTCATCAACCAAAAAATGCAATTAATCAACCAAAAAAATGCAAGTCATCGACACAAGAATTAGAAGCCATCCACAAAAAGGTAAGTCATCGACAAAAAGAATGCAATTTTACCCGCTTTATATAGAAAACTTTTTATTACTTATTTGAAAAAAAAAATTAGCTTCCTAACCTAATCTATTGTTCCAAGTAATGCCCGACTTTAAGGAAACCTGTCCCCTTTTGCCATAATATCGATTACTCTCCCCAGGCATTGTGAAACCAAATCATTTTTTTTTCTAAGTTTTCAACTTTCAAAACAGTTTGCGAATTTCCAGAAAAACCGTTCCGCTCCGGAACTTTTGGGGCATAATTTTTAAGAAGTGCAATAGATATTCCATTCTCCGATATCGTATGTTTGGGTCATTTAAACTCATACCGCTCACTTTATAATTTTCAATTGCATGAGAATCAAAAAGTTGGTGACTTTTCTTTCAGGATCATTTTCGAAAATGCTACCTTCAGACCGCAAAGCGCACAAAATAGTCACTTTTTCTATATACAATGGCTTTTGCACAATCAAGTCTGAGTTCCTTGAGCCTCATATGTAAAAGTTTTGCGAGTTGATAAGTCCGTCAAGTGAGACAAAAAAAATTGTGTTTGTAAAATCAGCGCTGAGGACCTGTTGTTCCAGGACCCAAACAACATGTACACGACATTGTAAAAGGTCATACGGCTTAATTGATTTAGTGAATTGGATTTTATAAGGATGGAAATGCAAATCCAAATACCACAACGTGCGGTAAAACAGTCTCAATTGCAGAGAACGCTGTGAAATCGATAAATTCTGAATATTTGTCACATTTTCGCGAACAGAGGCGAAATTTTCAGCAGTCTTTCCTAATTTTTTAATAAACTTGTAAGTTTCTTGCTAAGTCGAATGTCCGTAGTATTCGAAAAGCGGCCCCGCTTGAATCCCCATTTTTGTAGTTCAAGTTTTAACTCTTTGAACACGTCCTACGGTTGTTCAAACCTTCACATCCGTAATTGTCATGCCTTTCGTTAAATGAATGTCACTTCAGATGACACAACAGCGGACAGCCTTGCCATATCAACAGCTTTGAAAGCCCTAAGTGAGTAACACGATGTCAACAAATGTGCTGTGCTTTAATGGAAATGAAATTTTTCCTATGAAAACTAAAGGTTAAGACAACCAGAGCTCCTCCCCTTTAACCAGCTTAAAGGGATACAAGAAATTTGGCATTTTAAAGCTATCAGTGGCAACGGGATGCTATCGTCAGGTGAATTCCCAGAAATATATCACGTCAGTTGGTTTTATGAATGAAAGCTGTGATCAATTTAGAAATACAAAACACAGAATCGCTTTTGACTGCAGAGCTTAAAATTCTCGTAAAACAAAGAAATTCATTGTCAAAGTTTGTGTTAAGCACCGTTTTTGTTTACCCTGCCTTTAGAAAAAAAAAACGAAACTTTTTTTTCCTTGTTTCCTTTGAGAACAGCAAACAGTAAAGGTTCCCAAAAAATATTTTTTTAAACTCAAAACCAAAAAAAGAACTCTAGAAACAGAAACAAAAGCTAAAAAAAAAGAAGAAAAATTGAGAGATTGAAACGGATAATGATGATTCCCAAGCGTCAACGATGTTCTAAGGCTGGGTTGCAGAAGTCAAGTGGGTGGTTACCACGGATAACACCCACACACATAAAGACTTACAAATCTGAACATCAGTTTTGAGATTCGTCGTTGTCTTCTTCTTCTTTTGCTTCTTTGCTTCTTCTTACTTCCTTGGCTAAGTTTCGTAGAAACCACCTTTAAGTTTTCAAAAACTTTCAGAAGAAAAAAAAGAAGTGAAACCAGCAGAACAGCAGAAGAAAAAAAAGCAAAAGTTTTTTTAAAAATCTTATGTGTGTGAGATAAAAAACAAATGTTTCACACAGTTTTTGTTTTCACTTTTTTTTCTTTTTTGTTTTGTTTCAAAACTTTATTAATTTTGAAGGATATTGTAAGTCTGTCAACTCATTTGGAACCTAAAGTAACGAAATTATTGTCGATTGTAACAATCCATTCATTATTGGCTGCTTGAGACCATGAATCAATAATCATATGAGGCTCAGAGAACCCAGATATCCTAGATAACAAAACACACACCAACCGCGGGCACTCTTAAGACAGAATTGAGTTCAGTGAGAGAAGCTCCATTACCCCGAACACAACAAACCATTGGAATACATAGAGAGAGTTATTTTCCAGGCAATAATATTTGGCCAATCACTAGCTCAGTTGGAAAATAAAACAGAAACAACGTAAATAAATTTATATCAGTATGGGGGCCATCCCCCACAACCTTGATGTAATTAAATACATCATGGTTTTGTAATCACCACAAGCTCAGCCTTAAAAAGTTGGCCTCTCAAAGCTTGAAAACTTATACAAACTCGTGAGCTGCACTTTAAATACTTGTTGTAGGGTTGCTCTAAGCGACTTTAATTTCAGTTCTTGACTTCATTTAAAGCGTGGCGCCATCTACATGTTAAATAATAAAATTTGTTACATGTTATCGGGTACATAAACCCTTGGAAATTATAAAAATTTTAGTATATTTCTTACAAGTAAAATTAAGCGAATTCAATTGTAGATAAAATTCGCCTTTACCATAAAATATTCGCTTTAATTCGCCTAGCAAGTTGTATAACAAAATTCCATCACACAACGAAGATTGTCGTTGTTAGTGGTTTTGGTCTTCGATAGCAATGTAGCGAAGACAAAGGCGTAGAAATGTTTATAACAGTTGGCAGGTCACATTAACCCGTTATGAACATTTTAGAGAATTATTGAATTGAAAAAAATTTTAAATTAAGAGTTCTTAAATAATTTCTGCTAACTTCCAGCTCAAATTATTCACTCTGTATACTTATAAAGGACCTGTTATGTCTGATGTCCCTATAAATGTTGGTTGATGTGTTCTGTGTACCCCTACATTTTTTATTTGTCTGTCAAGAGAAGAATGCCAATCTCACATTTGAAATTGTTGAAATGAGCAAGTGCCTCAGCTATGCTATAACTTTCTCTACCACGGAAAGTGTCATAGGCATTATCAGTATTATCTAGCGGGACGTAGAGTGCCAATTACAACTTTTTCAATTGCCGAATAAAACACGGTGAATCCTCAGACTAATTTAAGATTGCCACTGGGGTAAAACAAAGATCTATCCTGCCTGCAATAACATTTTCATTCTCGCCTTTGACGTTTTAATTCGCTTTGCTTTGAATCGCAGACGAAATCTCCAAAGGACATTATGGAAAGACTTTGAGGACTTGAAAAATGCTGATGATGTTAGTGTTGTAAACCAAATTATTGACGCAATTAGGATTAAGACTTATGCAGTTGGCTGGCAAGTTAGTATTTCCAAAACAAATTCAATGTCCCGTCGTCAACAAGCATATTTGTAGCATTTAGAACTTGAGAAGTGGTTGAGTAAAAGCTATTGCAGCCAGAAAAATTGCCATAAGGCTTATAGAATGGTCCGTAGATCATCTATTTTCAGAAATGAGCAGTTGTTACCAGTTCTGAGCGCTATGGCCGCAGGAAAACTAATTTTTTGTGGATTCAATGACACAGAACTACCGAGTTATGCGAGAAGTCAATCTCCCAGATCATTAAGACCATTAAGACCATGCGACCTAAGGCAGTTCGCCATTTTTGTGAGACTACAACAGAAAGCAATGTCCACGCGAATATTTCGCCAAGTTGGAATATTTGAAAACCAACATTTGTCAAGTTATCGCCGAGATATCACCCGAAATCTGACAAAAACTGTTCGAAAACTATGTACCTCAGAAGGATCAACTGCTGCAAACAATCTAGAGAAGGTCATTTCAATGACATTGCATTTCTTAAATAATCACTATCCAATCCCTCCAAGTATATTCAATCAAAGAACTCTATCTTTCTATCTCTCTCTATCTGCCTCTCTATCTCCACA
Organism: Sarcophaga bullata; assembly: GCA_005959815.1. Classification (NCBI taxonomy): domain Eukaryota; kingdom Metazoa; phylum Arthropoda; class Insecta; order Diptera; family Sarcophagidae; genus Sarcophaga; species Sarcophaga bullata. Next base: position 73,460 of record QOCX01000082.1, read on the forward strand.
GATCGTATGTTCCTTTTCATAAAATTTTTTGCTAAGCACTCTCTTATGGCATACGAAACCAAAAACTCTCCGAACATTTCTAATAAAAAATTAAACGATAACATACCTTGCCTGCACTGTCTACACACATACATGAAGTAAATATTTTAGTATTAGTGTTGATGTTGATGTTGTTTGACTCCAACATAAGCGCACATGCCATTCCTTAAGAGCACAGCATGAATTTACATACGAAAATAATCTCACATGCCAAGCAATAAATATACCAACAACAACAACAACAACAACAATGCCAAAAACTATACAAATATCATTATTAAAGTGTTTTTTGTTTCTTTTTTTCTGTTTCAATTCTTTTTCAGCACAAAGAATTTAAGCCAAATACAACGACAACAAAAACAATGGCAACATACTTGTCTAATATTTAAAATCAAAGAAAAGCACAAAAAAAAACAAAATTGGCGAAAATATTACAAAAAAGAAAAGAAAAACAAAAACAAACAAAAAATAATAAAAGTAACCAAAAAGATTAAGCTTAGGAAGAGAATAAAACAGTAACAACCATCAGAGAGTGGGAGAGACTCAGAGAGGGAGAGAGAAATTGATAAAAAAAAGTGATAACAAGAGATTAGAAACTTTACATGGTAAAACTCGACTTCTGCTTAACCTACAGCACAATATGAGAGCAACATCTGAGTGCTCACTCTCACATATTTTGAGGTAACGAATGGTTGTAGTTGATGTAATTAAGGATCCTGGACTTTCTAAATATGTTGCCAATCCTTTAGAATTGATATTATTGTACGATGCAGTGGATAAAGTTATAAGAAGTTGTTATGAATGAAAGTTAGGTTAGGTGGTGGACCGACCCTCTCAGAGGAAGTCAACACTTAAGCACTTAAGCCAGCACTTAAGCCATCGTTTGTGATAAATCCACGTGTATGATGCATTGGTATAGGGTATTAAAAGCAAACATAAGCGGACAAAACAACAACAACAACACGGGAGGCAACTTGTTTCAACAAGTGATTTTTAGGTGGGCACAACCTAAAGTGTTTTTGCAAGTATACGTGTGTGTGTGTGTTTAAGAGTAAAAAGAGCCAAAGCAGAAGACAATATTTTAACGAAGTTGGATGACACGAACGAACATCACACAACACTATTTACGAGCTCTACCACCGCGCTAAGCCAGCAGAGCGACTGTAAATCGTTTAGGTTTGTGTTCAAAGTCTTTCGTTTAATGAATTCAGTTGTTACGCGTTTGTTGACGAGAACGGTTGGCTAAAAAATTGGATACGAAAACGATAAACTATTGGTGGTAGTGAAAAATATACACACACAGTGTAACTAATTGAGAGAGTGAGAGAAAAACAAAAATTAAAAAAAAAAATTAAACGTCATTAGAAACTGTAAATTATTAAAAGAAAGAAAAAAAAGTTAAGAGTGTTAAAGAAGCACACACAGTGGGTACGTGTGGCTGTGTATGAGTGTGTCTGTGGTAAGACTTCTTTAATGAAAGTCAAAACTCTTTAAGTGAAATAGTAAAAGAAAAACAACAACAATAACAACAACAATTTTATTTTTTTTTTCCATAAAACAAACAAACATATATACATAAAGGGAAATGTGTACAAGAGAGGAGTGTGTATATGCATGAATTAAAGCCAAACAAGTGAGTGTTTTTTGTTTTTTTTTTTTGTTTTTTTTTGTTTTCTAAAGCTTATTAGGGAGTTGGAGAGCAGCTAGTGTGAGTAAGCAAAAAGAGTGTTAAATATTAAAACAAAATATATGTAAAGAATATAAAATAATTAAGAAAAAATAACACACAAACAAACAAACAACAGCAACAACAAAAACAAATAAATTATAAAGTTTAACAAATAAATAGAAAAGAAATACAAAAACAATAATAGCAACAAATTAGAAAAAAAATTTTAAAATTTAAAATGATAGTATAGTGCACACTTGTTTATATTATTTGTAATGGTATTGGTATTGGTGTCTCTACTAAACAATAACAATAAAAGCAATACAAAACACACAAAAATTTTGTCTATAAGACAATCATCTTAAAAACAACAACAACAAAAAAAAAAAGATAGAAAAATGAGAACAAAACAATAGCAACAACAACAACAACAATAACAAGTAACAAGTAAATGAAACTAAAGAAACAGTGCTGCCATGCCAGGAGGGTTGATTCTTAAGCAAAAAAGAAAATCGATTTTTTCTTCACACTTGTTGTTGGTGTAGTTTCGTGGAAATAATCTTTTAAGAACAGTAACAAGCATTATCGTATCATAATTATCGTGCATTATTATTATTATTATTATTGCTGCTGCCATTCTTCAAAATAAATTCTTAATTATGATTTGCCATCTCTTCTAGTGTTAAATTTCGCTTCAAATTTTGTTTTAATGACATCAAACGGTATTTTTAGAATGAAAAAAAAATCTTTTTTTTTTACAAATCACTGACGATGTTCTAAAAAGCTATTACAACAGCGTAGAAAAAAAATCCAAAATAATATTTTCTTTAAAAAATTAAAAGAAAAGAAGAAGAAATGTGAAAAAAAAAACGTTAAGAAATCTTCTTAAAAATAATAACCAACTAATAACACTCTCTGTTCGTTGGTTTTGCTTAATTTTTTAAAAACTTTTTTAATGTTTTTTTTTTTTTTGTCAATTCATTCGATCATTTAATTTGTTGGTTCGTTTAGTTTTAGTGCTAGACAGTGGGTCTAAAAGAAGTCTGTACTCATGCTGAAATTTTTTCAAAAATATTTTCAAAGACAAAAGGGATATTTTTGGTACTTATTTACCATACAGTAACACTCCCATCTCCTTATTGCTTCTTTATAGTTTTTTTTTTCAACTAACCAAGTGATAAGTCTACTAGAGCAGGTGCTAAGTTGATAGTTTTATCATCCGAAGTTGCCTAAATCCGATACAATCTGTAATACACGTATTGGCTTATTGTAGTCTTTTTCCCTGTAGTCCAGCAGGTAATGCATTGACTTATTAGAAGAGCGGTAATAGAGAACACATTTTTTGTGAGGACCGAAGTCTTCTGCATCCTCACATAAAGCTCTAATGATGGCAATTATCTTCATTAGAGTAGTCGTTGTCTAGCAGTGTGTTGACTTAATGGACAAGGGTTCGTGGTTTAAACCCCATATAAGACATCTCTACCAAGCGGAAACTTGAAAAAATATTGCTTTCGGCCATTTCCTCTCAGCAGCCTTCTGGCAAAAACGCTCAGAGTTATTTACTCTGTCATGAAAAGCTTGTAAAAGATCTTCTGGGTTCATTTGGGGCAATGTTAGGATAGTTAAAACGGAGTTTTCATGATCAATTTTAGCTCACTTTAATCTAAGCGTAAAAAACCATTATTTGGGTCCTTGAGTTGTGTACTTTCTTGGCAGAATACCTACCAGACTGCTAATTTCCTTACGTGCTTTACGCATAGCATAGTTGTTACCTTGGCATCAACGATAAGTCAACAGTTCGGTACAATTTTCACTCTTTGGCTAATGATTCCTGGCTGAAATTGGACTTGCTCGACTGTTAGGTTGACCCACAAGAATTACGGTGCTAAACCTTTACTGTGTAATACCTGCCCTTACTTATATTGCCTAATAGGGCAATATTCCGCCACTTATAAATAAAATTAACATACTCACAACATGGGTGGTGTGAGAAGGTAGGTTGTAATCCTGACTAATGACCACTTCAATAAGTAAGCTAGATGCTAAGTAGTATACATATTCTATGGGCTATATTGCTCTATTATTGTAGAGTTCTGTCTTGATCTACGCACCTGCTATTTGGTTGGTAACCTGCCTGCCAATATTTTAAAAATCGTTTACGATTGTCTTTCAGATCTTTTCAATAAGAATTGTTGAATAGCATCTCTCTGTTTTCACAAAATGATCACACAGAAAAATTCATCAAAAAAAAACAAAGAATTCCCCTCAATAATCTTTTATTTTTAGAATCTTATTCAAAACTTCCGTTTTGTTAATCAATCATTAACAAACAAACAGCAGCGTATTAAGCTTCTGAGATAATCTGAGGTTTTAAACGTTCTTCTAAACTTTCAATGTTTGTTTGTGGTTGCGGTTTGAGTTTTTCTATAATTCTGTTTGGTTTTTTTCCATTTTTTTCTGTCTTTATTTATGATTATTATACTCGTTGTTATTTAATTTTAATTTGTTTACAAAAAAAACTCTAGTTTCTTAAACAATTAATTCCACAATTTATTTCAACATTCTCAAACGCCTGAGAAGCAGAGAACAACACAAAAAACAGTCATTAATTTGGAAATAAAGGAGAACCAATATATACCATGGATGTGGGAACTAAGAATCGTTCAATAATGGTAAAATAATTTTGGTGCGTCTTTTCGTTATTTTTATTACAGTTAGAAGTTAAAGTTGTTGTTGTTGTTGCCGTTATTGTTCCGAATATAATTAATAAATCTGTGGAATTTTGTTCGTATAATAAGCGATTGATTTTTAAGAAAACTATGGACACAGTGGGTAGCAGAGCTGTAAAGTGGTGTTTACTTAAGTAAACCTACTGCACTTTGAAGTTGTTGAAAAGCAAATTGTCCCCCAAAATTCATTTAAACAGACAACATGAGTGGTGTAAGAGGCTGGGTTGTAATGACCAATTAAAGAAAACCTTCTCGAATATTGCTTGAAAAACACATAACTTTTTAAAGGACATCTATCCAACAAACATGTCTCTCTACTAGACAATAACCGTAGAGACAGACATCACATAGTAAAGGTATAGCACCTTGATCATTGCAGGACAACTTAGCGGTCGAACAAGTCCCATTTCTGCTAGGGATCGTTATACAAATAATAATTTTTATCTCGAATTTTCTTTGAAAGACCATAACTTAAGGACCCAAATAATGAATTTCTAGGTAAAATCATGGCAAACTGGCCTACTAACACATCTTAAATTGAAAAATACACCCTTGGCTATCCATACCACCTCTTGCGTACTTTTGACCCACTGTCAACTTGTACGAGAATGTACAAGAGCCACATATCGGTGTGTGTGTATGTGTGTGTTTGTGCAAGAAAAAATAGTACAATTCGGTTCGGTTCTAAAAATTAAAAGAAAAAATAATCTGAAGAGAAAAAAAAACACAAACAAACAAACAAACAAACCAAATCATAATAAATAAAATGCAAAAGAAGCAAAAAAATAGAAACAGAAACAGAAAAAAGAGGAGAAAAAAAATGGAAAAAAAATAAAACCACATTCTTTTGGTTTCTTTCAACGCGGCCGCAATATGGTGCGGCTGCTGCTGTTGCTGCCATAAATTCTGCTGCTCTTATTTCATTACAAACGAATGCTGAGCTAAGCTAAGCTTGACTTGGTGGCGGCTGATAGTGACAGGCAGGCACACCGAGTGACTGTCTGTCATGTGTTAAGCAAAACTTAGCAAAAAAAAAAAAAGCAATTCTGTGGCCTTCGATTCGAGAAATCAACCAACCAACCAACCAACCACTTCATACATCTTGTCTGGCATTCGTTAATATTCTGCTGCTGCTGGCGCTGCTGTTGATGGTGTGTCTGACTGACTGAAATTCACATTTCTAGTTCCGCTAACTTAACGTGTTACATCTCATGTCCGTCCGCATATGTCTCTCTTCTATCTTAGTTTTCTTGTTGATAGTTTTAGTTTCACATTCGCTTCAAAATTTCGTTAAATAATGTTGCTGATGATGACGATGATAACGATGATAATGTTATTCTTTTTTCTCTTCTTCTTCATTTATTTTGCTTTTGTTTTTATATTCTCATTGAAAAACATCATTATGATGTTTTAGATCACATTTGAACTTCATTATTCTGTTTATGAATTTAATTGAAGATAAATTTAGTATTGAGGTCTCCTTCTCTCTCTCTCTCTCTCTCTCTCTCTCTCTCTTTCTATTACTCGAATGTCTCTCTTTTGCATTTGATTTCTTTTTTTCTTTTTTGCTTTTGTTTGCTTTCCATTCTTCAGTTCAACGTTCATTCAATATGTAAAGTGCAATGGGCATTAGCAACAGTGTTGCCATTGCAGTGTTATGATCATTAGAAAGAAATTTTTTTCTGCTGCACAATTACCAATTACAAAATTGTTGCTCAGCATTTGGTTCCTCTCATGGGCTTATAACATTATTAAACAAGTCAATGGCAACACTTTTAGTAAACAAAAAACGGCTCTTTGGGTTTTCTTAGGCGATTACCATTAACTTCTGCCTCTACGCCTCTCAATCTACTTCACTCATACTATGAAAATTACTAACATTTTGCACAGTGCAAAATATATATATGCGGGGATGTGTGTGTTTGTTAATATTACAAAAACAAAACCTTACCTCTCTTACTGTGTTCGCAAACCACCCAACAACCAGCCTATTGCTACAACAATGTTGATCTCATGAAACCCACCACATACCAACCAAGTCAAACTGGCTAAAATACAACAGCAACTACAACATTAGCAACGGCATCAACTATCTACTTCACCTCACCCCCTATTCAACGTTAACATCATAAAAACAGTTATTGTTGTTGTTACTGTTTTTACTTTTTCATAACAACAATAACAGCACAAACAATGTTTCTTATTTGTTTCTCTTTTCTTTTTTTTTTCTTCTCTTCTTAGTTGCAAAAGTTTCTCGAACAGCAAAGACCAGACGTGGTGGTAGAAGACGCCGAATAAGAAGAAGAAAAATAGTGTTTCGTAAAATTTTTTCTCAGACTATTTTGAAATTTTGTGAAAATTCCAATAAGAAAATACAAAAAAAAAGAAAAAATTTGTAAAAAAAAAAACAAATACGATTACTTACTGCATTGGTAATAGCAATAATATTTGCAACAACAGCAGCAACAACGGCAACAGGCAGCAAATCGCAAGAAAAAAAACCTCAGCATAGTTTGGAGTTCTTTGGCGGGTAAGTTTTCATTTTTGTTGTAGTTTTTTCTTCTTTTATATGAATTGTTGTTGGTTTTTTGTAAGATTTTTCTTTTGGTGTTGTTTTTGCCAAAATTAGTGCACGAAAAAAATAAAAAAAAAAAATTTAAATGGTTTTTGCAAACCAAGCCACAATGTATTGAAAACACAAATTCGTTTGAAAAAGACAAACGAAAACTTGTTAGAGACTCTTACGGTAGGTCAAAACCAACTAAATTATGCTGTACACTTGCTTGCCGAGGCAATTGCAACAACAATAAAAATTTACAAGTGCAAACGATATAAAAATGCTCGTAAAATACAACCGACAACTAACTGGAAGTCATAATTTTTATTTTCTGAAGTAAATTTATTTCAATTGTTGTTGTTTCTATTGTTTTAATAATCCATAACAGGCCATTAAGCTAATGTAACTGTTTATATAGCGACACGATAATTAAAAATATTTTTTTTATTTTATTCACAAATTGCTGCAATTGTTGTTATTGTTGTTACATGTTATAAGACTCCGTAGTCTAACACCGCACATATATAACCGCCATGATATGCATATTTTACGCGAACACAACACACACACACGCACTAAAACAAATATCGCTCGAATGACATAACCGATCCACTTTATTTATATTGTATTTCACACAAATTATAAAATTAATAACTTTTTTTTATGTTTAATAAAAAGCAAAACACACAAAAATAATTTATGAAATCAAAGCGTTCAAATGAAAATTCTAGGCCAAATAAAAATTTGCTATTGTCGGCCATTATCGTACGATTTTTATTTATTGATATGCACTGTCAAAGAGAAAAAAGCAAACTGAAAGAGAACAAAAAGAATGTTAACAATGCACCGAAAGTGATGTCACCATTCGAACTTTAAAAAAACGCTGAAATAAGTAAAAACTGGATATTTTCTAGAAAAAGCCTACACATTTCTTTAATTTGAAGAAAAAGGTAAAGAATTATTTTATCGGGTCTTTCATTAAGCACTTCCTATATTTAAATTTAAATTAAACAAAGTGTGTCTGAGATGTCATCAAAAAGTTTTTATTCCTTAAAATATCTAATGATGCCAGAAGCACATTCGAAATGTTCTATTATCCATGGATATGGCCGTCCGATTGTAGAGGTTATGTTGCCTTTAAAGACCTATGTGGTGTGAAGTTTATACGCAAATACCTGCGACTTAAGAAACCACCATATTAACACCTCTAACGGTGTCGAATCACACGATCTTGATGGCCATATCACATCATGAAGATGACCATAACCTTAAATCTCTCGTACAGGGTAGCCTGTGTGGCAAGACCTGTGTGGCACGCAGCGCCTTTCTATTTAAACAACACGTCGTTGATGTCCAAATCATCGAATTCAGGCCAAAAGAATTTTGTAATCATCAAACTATAGTGTTCGCTGATAATCTGGACGATGTCATTGAATAAGAAATATGGACAGACCAGTTTTTGAGACCGCATGCCTAAAGCATTTGCCTAAATTGAATAATTGACTAAAAGTGAAGACATTCAAACTCCTGTAAGACAAGTTTGATAAATTATCACTGGCTCAGATCACATATTCCTTAATTAGTTGTACATTTCCTTGCAAGACCGTATTAGGGCGTCCGGTAGTTGCAGGCATAGCTTGGTTTGTAGCTCTTATACATGGAGACTCAATCCCATTTTATCTCTATGTTAAGCTCCAACCGTGTAGCTACAAATTCCCATGTGCATTTGCTCAATGGATTCATTTGTCCAAGAAAGCCGATCTAGCGTCAAAGCCTGGCAATTGATCGCGATTATTATGTTAAGCATCCCACCGCAAAATTCATTAAGTCTTCAGCGTCTCTGTCCAATGGAGTGCGTTTCACTAAGAAAGTCGATTTGGTATCAAAATGATGCAATTGATCGCGTTTGATACTTTAGGCATCCTGTTGAGTAATTCCGCGTAAAGCGGATGTTCGTCCAGTGTTCCAGTGTCGTTCACTAAATTAAATTTTGTGGCTAGTTTTCAGCTTAATCCTAAAGAAGTTGTACTTTACGTTTCAAGCCTTGATGCTAATTGCCAGCACCGGTTAATAAGAACTGACTTGTCAGTTAATGGCATCATAATGAACCGCTATTTGTACTCAAATGAACTTTAAAAAAACTTCCTGCAACACTGTCCTAAGAGGCTTGCCAGTTTCTTGAATTCGAACCTATTCTACTTTAACCTCACTTTTTTTAAGCTTTTAATTCAAGGAATTAAATCCTAATGACTTAAAAAGAAACAAAGGATTTGTATGTAATTTATATCGATTATGGAAATCATTTTCAATAGCATTTCCCCTGTTCGAAATCCATTTGAATGTCACACTTGATTGTTCGTTTTTTTTTTTGTAATTTCTTCCTCTCTCTGTAGACAAATTTAGTTTGAAAATTTTTAATTAAATTTAGTGGCATTAATTACAAATTACAAGCGATGATCTTGATGGAAGCATTAGTGAAACTCAATAACAAAACGAAAAAAATAAAAAAACCAAACAAAAATCGATAACAAAAACATCACGATAAATTCAATTACTCCATGTATGGCCTGTATAGGCACGCATAATCAGCTTGAGATACGCATTTGCAAAATTTAATGATGCCTCCTCATACCCAGAGCCACATACGATTACTTACCTTTGAATACTGGTTGGCAATACTCGCAAATATTCAAATGGTCATGCGGACGTAAATACATGCATATGAGGAGTGCGTGTGGTGTGTTGTGTTGTGTTGTGTATACACATATGGGGGGTATTTTGCATTAAATGGTGATTTTATATTTTTTTTTTTTGTTTTCCTTTTAAAATCATAAAATTTTTATAATTTTTGCTTTTTACTTCCTCTTTATCAGTGTCTTGGTTTTTGCTAATTTTTTTCAAACTTTTTTTTTTGCTTATTTAAGTCAAGACAAGATCAAAGCGTCAGTCATTAATAAATAATTTTTTCTTTTTCGTTTTTTTTGCCATTTTTGTTTTGTTATTTTTATTATTATTAGCACTGCTATTGTCGTGTTTATTTTTGCTTAAAATTTTATGCATAATTTTTCTATTAAGAAAAAAACTAATTTTTTTATTTAAACTTTTGACATTTAAAAGTTTGAAATCTTATTTTAAGTCAATTAAACCTTAATTTGTACAAAAATTTTATAGCGTGGGTAACTCATATACTGCAGACGTCATAATTTCAGCTGCTAGAATTTGAAAATCTGCTTCTTTTATAACTTAGAATTGCTGGTTAGCAGACAGATGTTTTATTTTTTATTTCCCTTACTTAATTGGCCATTATAATCCTTTAGTCAGGATTACAGCCTAGGTTCTCAGGCCACCTATGTTGTGTGTGTTAATTAAATCCACAAGAAATCTATAGTTGATCGATAGCTGGGGAAGACAGTCGCCGTAGTATATTAGATAGTGTGTTAGCTTATCAGATGTAAGGCGGTGGTTCAACTCTTGGCTCAGATATCTTACTTATTCCGCTCAGCAGTTTTCTGGCAAAAACTAAAATTGTCATGAAAACTTTCTCAAAAAAATAAAACGTCGTTCGGAGGCGGCTATAACCTGTAGGTCACGCCACTCATGTATGAAAGTAACGCACGCTACATAGCTGATGTGAGAAGCTAGGTTCTTATCCTGACTAAAGGGATACGTGGAGTAGTAAAACGCCCCTATTGCAACGGTTGGATATATTTTCATTGCCCCTGAGATAACAATACCGTATCCCGCATGGGTTTCAGCTATCGTGTTAAATATAGGGACCAACATAAAAGGCTTTTCTTTTGAACAAAGTATTTCCAAAAGCCCGTTCCTATCATTTTAAAATACCATGAAGAGAACCTTCAAAAATTTGGGAGAAGCTAGGTTCTAATCCTGACTTAAGGGGTGTAATCATCAATAAAGCTGTGGAATACGTAAAACGCCCCCATTGCAACGGTTGGACATATTTTCATTGTCTCTGGGATAACAATACCATATCGCGCCAGAATTTCAGCTACTGTGTCAAATATAGGGACCAACATAAAAGGCTTTTCTTTTGAACAAAGTATTTCCAAAAGCCTGTTCCTGTTGTTTTAAAATACCATGAAGAGAACCTTCAAAAACTTGAATTTAAACATTCTGTCTCTCTCTCTACTTGCTTGGATTAAACATTGATGAATCAGTCAGTCTATTAGACAGATAGACAGACAGCCTTCACTAATTTTAGGTGTGTTTAAATACAAAAAATTAAAAAAAAACTTTCAAACGTTCATTGTCTTAATGAGAATTTGTGGATGATTTAAAGAAGAAGAAGAAGAAATTAATTTTAGTGACTAAAAAAAGAAAAAAACAAATAAAAAATTAATTGTTTTAAACATGACTTTGATATATGTATTGACGAGAGATGATGTGAAAGAAAGAGAGAGAGAGGGAGAGAGAGAGAATAACAACTTAACTCAGCATTTTGCGTAATATTGTTAAAAAAAATTTCTTTTTTGCGTTTTTTTTTTCATTTCAACGAAATTCAGCAAAAAAAAAACGCAAATCAATGCTTATTTTTTTAAGAATTTTAACACACAGTAGAAAACAAAATAAAATAATTTTTTTTTTGAAACAATAACAATAAAAATTAATTTTTTTTTATAAAAAAATAATCTTTAAAAAATGAACTCATCTTAATGCATCTTTAAATTTAAAAAAAAAAATTAAGAAAAAAAAAAACCATGAATTAAAACAAGTTTTAAACCACAAATAAACTCAAAAAAAAAAAATATTCATAAGAAATAATGACATTTTATAACAAAAAAATTAAAAAAAAATTGTTTAAAAAAACAGAAACAGAAACAAAATTAAAATGAATGTGAACAACATTCTACTGAATTAGCAGAGTGACCTTGTGATGGTGAATTCAAAACTCTGCTGGTGGGGATTTTATTTTGCTGATGCTGCTGTTGCTGTTGATAATGATGATGGTACCCACACCCGCTACACTTAATAATCGTAATTAAAATTGAAACGAGAAAAGGTTTTTTTTTCTCTGCATCTCATCTTGGGCTTTGTTTACAAAACAAATGTCAGCTGTCAAATGAAACCACCGTTGCCAGCTCATATTTGTTAAGGTTGGAGAAAAAAAACGAATCGGTATTGACACGTAACTTTGTTTGTATATTGTTTTTGCAGTGTATTAAATAAATGAAACACTCAAAAGTATTCACACCCCGTATTCTAGTAGGTAGAGTGTTATTTTATAAGGCAAGAGTACGTTGTTCAAAACCCAGCAGTCTTCTGGCAAAAACTTTGAGAGAAAATAACATTTTAATGAAAATTTGGAAAAATCTGTCATTCGGACATGACTTTAAACTGTAGGTCCCATCTCTCATGGATAAAATTAACACACATAACGGGGGTAGTGGGAAAAGCTAGGTTGTAATCCTGACTAAAGCGTTATAATGACAAATGAAGCAAATAGGGATCGAAATTATATTAAATAACGTATCAAAAAAGACATGACTCGGATTATATCGTAAACCAATTGTGCTTTACACAATCAAAAAAATGCTTTGAAAACAACCTTTCATTTGAAATCGTTTTTTTAATTGTGCCGCATACAATATTTCGTAGTAATACTTGGTAATTACATGTTAAAAGCCTATCTTATAGTTTGGAAATCTTAATCGATGCCATTGAATCGCATTCACAATTGTTTTTTAACTCAATTGTAAGCCACGTTACGAAAAACCTTAAGGCGACGACATCTTCAAAATTTTTATTGAATTTTTTTTTCTTTTTGTTTTTTCTCTTTTTTTATCAATTCAATTAATTCCCATCACGTTTAACAAGACCTTGTAAAATTTTTTTTTCATTTCATGTTTTTTTCTTTCTTCTTCTGTTAAAAATCGAAATGTTAATTGAAAATTTTTTTTTGTTTTTTTTTACATTTTTTCTGCTTCTTCTTTAAGACAAATTGCAGAAATTTTGAAATCGTTTTAACGAAAAATAAACAGACAAATAACGGTTATTTGAAATTAATCTTGAACTACATTCACATTCAAAATAAATACAACAACAACAAATTATTAAAATTGTAATTGGAATATTTGTTCCCAAAAATTTTGGCATTTAATGAGGAGACAGAGGAGATAGACGGTCATTTTATACATCAAAGATAATTATTCACACATTTTGAAGGTTTTTTTTTTGTTTTATTGTTTAATTTACAATATGGGTGGGGTAATCATTAAATTTCAATTAGGCAAGCATACAAAATTAACAAACAATTTAAGAAAAAATAATATTTTTTAAATGTTTATTAAGAAATCAATTTAAAATGCAGTTCAAAATTGGCTACACATTGGTATTTACAAAGTGGTTAAGGTGTTGCCATAGTGTTTGTTATTTTACTTTTTTTTGGAGGACTTCTGGGGCACAAAACATCTTCATTCGGAGTCGTCGTTGAACTGTAGCTCCACAGACACACAATGGGTGTTGTGAGGTCCTGATTAAAGGATTGTAATGACTATTTAGGTAGTAAAAGTATAGTAGTATCGTTGAGTAGACTGACAGAATCGTTTACATACGTACACAATTGGTTATGACAACCCTTCAGTCAGGATTATAACCTAGCTTTTCGTACCAACAGAACCAACAGTTTAAAGTCAACTCCGAACAGCAAAATTTTTGAGAAACTTTTCATTTTTGTCCAGAAATCTGCTGAACGGAAGTCGTCGAGGAAATATTTTTTCATATTTCGTTTTGTAGAAGCTGTCTTACTTGGAGTTTTAGCCGTGGCCTCACGTCTAATAAACCTACTAATCTATGACGACGTAAGAATCGCTTAATTTATCGGAAAAAATTATTTGAAAACAAAATAATGCTGCTCTGCACTCTGTTCTGTTGTGACGTGTAACAGGAAAAGCTATCTTAGCTTAATCTTCTTTGGCCTGTTTCAGCATTCTAATCCCTATGTAACTTCAGTACCTCTGTCAATGAGAATTGCAACTTCGTAAACCACTTATGTGTGATTCAAATAACAGTCCAGCAGTATAAGTACTGATTGCAATCAATCAGTAAAACTTAATGAATAAAATTCCTTTCACAGAGTTCCTTATTTCTATGTAACTACAGAAGAGACAACCCTGTCATTTTAGAATGTGCTGAAAATCAAAAATTTTCTTAAAGAAAAAATAACAAGAGAAGGAAATTGCTTCTCTGGAAAGGAATCAAAGCAATAATAACAATAAAAGCTTGTATTTTCTTAAAAATAAAGAGATTTCTTTATAAACACCCACTCTAAATCAATTTCAAATAGAATCTGGCCACTCTATAAGACTTACAATATATAGAACATTAAACTTAAGTTGTTATTCTTGTACCCACAATCATTCTGTTGTGGGCCACAGAACACACACACACAAATAAACACTTGACTCTGGGTTTAGAGTTGAAGTGTGTTTGGGTTTGTGTTTGTGTGTACGTGTGAATTGTCGTGGCATTAAATTCTTAATCTGTGACAAGCGGCTTTTGTGTGTTTTACCTTGCAAACTAAACATGCGACTTTATTTATTGTCGTTCTCTTGCTCACTCTCTCTGTCTCTTTCAATACCAATGCAATTACAGCAATTAAGCTGTTATCGATTGATACATGCTAAAGCCTATACTAGCGAATGAGTGAGTGTGTGTGTGTACGAGTGTGGCTCCGTTTGTTTGTTGGTCCAATGGCACATTAAAATCCAAATCGTTATGTTTTGTTTGTGTTTTATAGTGCATTTCATTTTATTGCATTGATTTGGTGTCTATTGTTTGTTGTTGTTGTTGTTTTTGTTGTTCACATTTTAATCTTAAACAAGAAAGCAATACGAAAAAAAAATTGTCTCATGCACTACTTTCGATACAAACTAATTGAATTAAATTGTTTCGAATCTGGTCTCCTCTGCTGTATGTCGTTACAGTAAGTAGTCGTGTTGTTTGTTTTTCTTTTTTTTTTGTTGTTGTTGCATAAAATATGTTAAAAATTCACTTTCAAAAGAAAACGAAATTGTAGTGATTTTGTTAATGCGTTTGTGTGTGTGTGTGTGTATTTTCTATTGCTTTATTTTAGGTGAATTAAATTGTAATGAAAATATTTCTATCGGGATTTAATTTAATTTTTTTTTCTTTTTTTTTTTTGTAAATATTTCAAATCATTAAAACGTTGCAAACAGAGCTTTTGCCGTAGTCAGCAACATCAATAGTAACATCAGCATTTCTTTCTTTAACCAGTTTCTAATTAATTTTATTTTTTATCGATTTTTTTCTTTTTTGTTGTTGTTGTAATTATTTAACAATTATTAATGAGGCGTTTAAAACCAAAATCAAACAAAAAAAAAATTGCATTCATAAGATTTCTTTTCTTTTTTTGTTGCCAAAAGTATCGTTAAAGCAAATTGCACCGTTACCACTACCGTTATATACCTGTTAATGATCGCTATAAATAAATAAAAATGGAAAAATTAATTGCATGCAACATATGTACATAGAGAGAGAGAGAGAGAGAGAGAAACGCTTAAAACGAGCCCTGGAACTGAAACGGTTATCTTATGCAGAAATGGAAAATTTTCCATACCTTTCACTGTGCGCTATTGTTGTTGTTGTTAAATTTTTACCAGTGGCAAGATTATTGTATTCAAATCCAGTATTTAGGATTTAAAAATATAAACATTAAACTAGCATGTATGCAATGTTAGGATTTTATTGGTTGTATAACTTTAATATGCGTAATCGATAGTTTAGTAGTGTCCTATTGGAAATTGAAACCACAGACATGCCACTGGGCTTAGTAGTTTCAATTTTAAATGATCTCCTGGCTATAAAAAATTCTTCTTCAAGACACGGTAGCCACGTTTGTATATTTATGGACCACTAACGTAATCATGCGATAAACTCGAGAGATTGTTGTTCTACTATAACACTCCAGAGGCCTACAAAAAGATCTCTCTCAGATCGTATCAGAGCTATGGAAAGCTAAGGTGGATGTGAATTTTTTTCGAATGCATGCAGTATAATGCAAGTAAAACAATCAGTAGCGAATGTTTAATAGAGATTTAAACAAACAACAAAAACAACATCAAAACCAAAAAAAAGGTTATTTTGCACCAGGACAATGCAAATATGAGAGATGGCAACCCTCTATCAACGTAGAGTTTGTTTTGTTTAAGGAAGCTAAAACAAAACAAAGAAATAAGAACACAAAACAAAGATGCTTTGTGGAGACCTTACATAAAAAAACCCATAAAAGAACGAAAAGAAACGAAACAAAAAATTCAGTAAGGATTAACTACCTTAGCTTTTAATTTCAATTTGAAAATCTCCATCTAAGCTTGGCTACTCCAATACAAATTTGTAGGTCTTTTCGTTCTTTCTTTTTGTATTTATTGTGTGCATAAATTTGTAATTAAATTCGGTATTTCGTTCCCGTACATTAAACGATTTCAAACGATTTGCTTTTTATTGAGTTTCTCTTTAAAAAAAAAAAAGTGAAAAACAATTTAAAAAATAATTTAAAAAAAATTAAAGCTTAGCTTCCCCATAAGTTAATGAACGAATGAAAAACATTAATTTAGTGTAGCCAATCTAATTGGCAATGCCTATATACATTGAAATAAATGCGCAATTTGATTTAACAAAACTCCTGAGTCCATTACACAAACAAATCAATAATAAAAAACACACACACACAATAAATTTACGAAAAAAAAGAGAAAAAAATTAACAAATCTTACATAATTGTTATGAGTAGATATAAAAAAAAGAAATAGAAAAAACTAAACGTAAAGAAACATAAATTATGTGAATTATTGTGTTAAATATTCACCCTGAATGATTGTAATTCATACATACAGCCACACAGCAGTAGGTAGTGGTGGGGGTTACACGTATCAGGTGGTAAATTTTTTTTTTTTGTTTTTCTCAGCTTGAATTTTATTTTTTTAATTAAAAATTTTAATAGAGAAAAACCAATAACAATCATTTCTTAATATGTATGTATGTATGTATGTATGTACGTATAATAAAAAAAAAATAAAATCATTAAAAAAAACCATGTTTTGTACGTCTTAAGTATCATTTGTTTTGTTTTAATACGTATGAAAACAAATAAATATTGAATATTGAAGGAAGTATGTTAAGCAGTATTATGTTTTGTTTTCTTTTTTTTGTTTTTGTTTTTTCTTAAGTTGGCAACGTTTCATTAGTAAACACAAATCAACTCAAAAAAAGAAAAGGAAAACAAACAAATAAACGAGCACAATAGTAAACGCTATATGAACGTTTATTTAGAGTGGGAGAGGTAAAAAGTGTGTAAAACAGCATTAAAACAAAAACAAACAGAGAAAATGATTATCAAATAAACAAAACACCACTAAAGATACCATACGAGTGTTGTTTTGTACAACTTTGCAAAAAAAAAAAAAAAAGAAACGTAAACTGTAAACACTCGCACACACACACACACACTCAAAGAGAGAGATATGAAAATAGAGGAGTGAAACCTGCAGAGAGCCAAACGACTTGCATACTTGCATTTGCTTAGCACGTAAACACAATACTTGTTTATTTTGCACATACACACCCATAGAAAATCGAAATAAAAGAAACATGCAATCATGTGTAACTTGTATGTTGGTGTTGTTGTTGTTGTTGTCGTTGTTGTCTGTATTACTTTGTTAAATGGTAATATTATTGCAGTTTTTTTACTTCTCCTCTCTGTACAGCATAGCATTGATCAGTGATGATGATGAATTTCATCACCATCATCCTCATCATCATCGTCATCATCATCATTAAGTTGTGTAAAGAGTAGAATTTAGAATTTATGGTTAATTTGTTAAGTATGGCGCATATGTTAGGTTTGTTATGAACACCGTTGGTTGGTAAGGTGGTAAGAAAAATTTGCATACACTCGTAGGTGTTGCCAGATTGTTAGAAGATTAGAAAATATTAAAGGAGTAAATGGATTAACTATTAAAAAGCTGTTATTGACATGATTTCCAGCTTTATTGACTACTCCTATGACTAGACATCTGGGTCTTTGCTATACAAATACAAAATAAAATGGTTGCCTCTGGTTAGTACATCCAGTTATGGTAATTTTTAAACACTTTTTCTTACATTTTCAGCGATAACTCGATGATTGTTGAGACGGATTCACCCTTGGTTTCGGAACATAATGTTTGCTCCGAAACAATTTTAGTTTCTTGAGTGTTTGTTCTGAAACGATTCACCCACTTTGAACAATTGTTCTGGAAAAACAAGGCTACCATATGAAATATGTTTGTAAACGACGTATTAGTTTTACTATTTTATCAATTTTCTATCATATTTGCTTATAAAATTGGCGTATCTGGCTGTTCAATTGTTTCCGAACAGAAATTAAAATTAAACCAATTCAAGCTGAAATTGTTCCTAACAAAATTTACTCTCTTCCTCTCTCTCTCTCTCTCTCTCAAAAAGAGAAACGTCAAACTCCATATACAAACAAAAATTTTGTTCCGAAACCATGGGTGAATCCAGCTTTAGTCTTCAAATGTTCCAATTATTTAGAATGCCATGCAATCAACAAATTCGAATTATCTGCCATATTTTCCTAAACAGGAACGGTGTTTTCGGCATTGTGATGATGCATAAGTCTGGTCACATCTGTAGCGCCACTATTCTCTTCAAATTTCTTAATAATTTTATAAATTCCTTCCAAAGTAGTGTTCGAAATCGCACAAAGAAGCGATATTTTTAATGATGAAGTCGCCGTAGTCTAGTAGGTAGTGTATTGGCTTATTAGACTTTGACGCCTTGGTTCAAACCCCAGTTCAAACAGCTCAAACAATACGAAATATGGAAAAATATTTCTTCGGCGACTTCCTTTCAGCAAATTTCTGGCAAAAATAAAATTGCCATGAAAAGTTTCTCAAAAATATGTCGCCTGGAATCGGCTTTAAACTGTAGGTCTCGCCAAACAGCATAAGTGATGTGAAATGCTAAGTCGTTATCCTAACTGAAGGGTTGTAATAACCAACGATCTTATCACTAAATAAATGGCACTGCAGATGGAAGATATTTAACAACTGACTGTCTTGCTAGATCGATGGTTAGAGAACCCTGTATCAACCAGGACATCGTGGTTTTTACACTAAAAAATATTTTCTTACCTTCTCCATGGTTTATAAATGACCACTACAACGCTTCTAATGCTTTCTAATTCCGTTAGTTCTTTAGTTTTCGTTAGTCTTTTATGATTTGTACAATATTGTAGCCTTTTTTAATTTTTTAGATCCATTTTCGAATGGAAGATCCATTTAACGCATCATTTACATCGTGCAAATCTCTAATATCATTGCAATGGATTGCAATTTTTGTAAATCTCCAGTATCTATAACTCGCTATGTGGGACTGAGAAACTCTCCATATTTACGGTATTTCTAAAAGACACGCTAACAATTAAGATTTCACCTTCAAAATCTAAACAATTATGAGGATTTTTTACAACGACCTGTTTACGAAAATAAATCCATGAATCCATTCATTTTTCCTAGAGGTTGGCAACTCAATTATAACCTTTTAGCTATTGATTGACATATTAGGGCTGTAATATCGATTTAAAATATGTTTCATGTTGAAATCTTTTTTTAAACAAAGAAAAACTTACCAATTTTATTGTAAAACCTTTGTAAATACGTTTGAAAAATAGTTTTTGAAAGTTTCATTTGGTTTTTGTTTTTTAATTTGTTTTTCTTTACAATGAGCTTAGAAAATAAGCAATTCACTCACGCTATCATTTTCGGTTTGTCTTTTTTTTCTTATTTTTTCAATTCAATTCTAATGCATGACCCAAGAAATCGTGCCTCTATTGGCAACACTAATTACGATCATTTCTACACGAAACTGTTATAAAACTATGAAATGTTTTGTTGTTGTTGTTGCTGTTGTAGTTTCTTTATTTTAACATATTTGTTGTTAATGTTGTTATTGTTATTGTTAATAGAATATGATAGTATAGAGAGTTTGAGTACGATAATTAATTACACGCATTGTGGTTGGAGACAAACCAGCCGGTTTTTAATTTTGTCCAGTTCATCAATGTTAGGTGATGTCATTCACTCATTCATTCATGTTTCAAAGGAAATTTCCATTAACAAAAAAAGATTTTTTTGTAAGTAAATCTTCATGTCCGTTTATTGTAATTTTTAATTTCAATTTTGAAACACTTTCTAAAAAGTGAATTTGAAAATAATTCGTGATTTACACACTCTTGATTGCCGACTTTAATTTATTGCGGTTGACAATATTTGTAATTCATTTAAATTGGCAACACATGCAGCCATGGCCAAGGATTTGTTAATTGTAGCTGAAATGAATTATTGCCGCAGTAAATCAAAATTTTGAAGAAATAAAGAGTGAATGACTGTATGATTGTGACGAAATGACAAGCATTCGCAGGTTTGGAGGTCCCTCCCCCATGACCGTATGGCTGTATTTTTTTTTTAAGGAGTCTACCGTCTAGATTGATTTCTAAACGTCCAGTCTTCTCGAGATACTACAGGATTCAATAGCCATCCGCCTGCAATTTGCTTTTTTACCTTCCCGCTATGTGGTAAATTACAGATATTAATGCAAACTGATGCTAAAGGCACACTGATGAGTGAATACCTTCTGAATCTGAATTAACAAAGCTGATCTGTAAGCGTAACTTATCTGATAATAGAACGGTCTTTTATAAAGAGGAACAGACTGTTCTAAAGTCATTGAATGGGAATTATGTCAGCTCTAGGTAGGTTACATGCTGCAGGAAGCCGCTGGTAATGTTCCTGAGCAAATGAAGCATTAAATTCTACTCTGGTTCTGAGGTACTTAGACGTTGAGCAAAGGCGAAAGACAACGCAGAGATATACTCGTATGTGCATATGGCAAAGGGCTCTTTTTGTAGAACCTCTTATGTTGTACTTTTATCATTGATTGAAGAATGTCTTGGATTGTTAAATCTCCAGGCGTTTATGGTCAAGAGTGAGGTGTCCTAGAAACTCATAAAGTCCGTAAAGATAACTTTTTAGAATCTGGATAATATTTCTAACTTGGCAATATGCTTTTGAGGTCGATAATTAGTTTGTGGTAGACAATTGTCCCTGTTTTCTAATATTAAGCAACCTAATGTCGAACTCTGATGTTCAGAGTTCTAGGACTGGGATACTAGTTTAAGATTTCTTTAATAACTTTTGAGGGTTGACGCCTATTAAGATATCCTTGATCTAGAGTGAATAATTCTTTAAGTCGACCTTATAGATCCCTTCATAACCGAATTCGGAATCGTATTCTTAAAATTTTTGCATTGAGAAAAAAGGGGAGAAATATTACAGATTCCATCCATTTTTGAAAGTACTACGGCAGTTTTTTTTTTACTTTTACACGATCAGTAAAATACCAAAACAACTTAAAATGAAAGCGTCCTTGATATACTGCAGTGTGATGGTTTTTGAAAAAATTTTAAGAGAGCCGTATGACTGTCAAATCGCCTTCTGCTTCTTCTCTCACTGTCGTAAGCTCTCATTGTATATTGAGTTTGTCTCCGCTGTCTTCTACTACCTATGTGATCGTCTAAATCCGTCTTTAAGCCGGTCCCATTTCTTTTATTACCTTCTTTCTTTTCTTTAATATTTCCAAATATTATTTATTTTTCTAATAAAGACTCATACTATCCATCTCCTATAGTTTTATTTGCTTGAAATTTTCTCAATTCGTTTAATTCCTAAGTTTTCGACAGATTTTATATCAAAAAAACTAAAAATTGTTTCGAAATTCTTTTAAAGAATTATTATTGCCAACCCTGGTGTTTGCATTTCATAGTATTCCTCAGCAAAGCAAAATAGTGTACTTGTGTGTATGTGTGATGAGTTACACAAACGGTAAACACTGTTGAAATGTTTTGCAAGGAGTAATCAAGAGGGAAAGAGAGAGCGTGATATTTCAACCATTATTGATTTAAGTAACTGATCTTTGTAAATATTGTTTATATGGTTGTTGTTTTCTGTAGTTTATTCAATTTTTTTTTCATGGGTTTTGTTTTCTTTTGTTTGCATTGTTGCCTACTTTTTCTAAAGTTCATGGCATCATACACAGATTTAAGCAATTTTTTTTTTATTTTTTTTACGGAATCTTTGTGTTCCCTTTAAGAAATATTTGAAAAGACAACGAAACTTGTGTTGAAAAGTTTAACTTTGTATGTCAAATTGTCTACAATAATAACAACAATCTGATCAATAATAATCTCAACAATGTTGTCGTTTTTTGTTTTTTTTTTCTTTTTTGATATTTTTTTGCTAAACAACGAACGAAGAATATAATTTGAAAAGTTTTGAAAAATGTCAGCCAGCAATTGTTATTTAAATTTAAATATTTTTCACTTTTATTTTATTTGTTTTGTTGATGTTTATAAGTCAAAGCGTTTAGCATTTTAAAAATTAAAAAAAAAATAATCAAAAATTAAGGTGTAGCTTTAAAGAAATCCAATGAAAAAAAACTGAAAAAGAAACCTTTTGCTTAACAATTTTAATTTTTTTCTTTTATTTAATTTATTACAAAATCTATTTAAAAAATTTAATTTTTTTATAATTTTGTATTGATATTTAACAGACTTGAGCAACGCTTACAATAGCACGATCGTGTCTTCTTCTTTTAGGTTCATAAGCATTTTGACATTTAAAATTTTAGTTTCAAAAAACATTTCTTAATTATTTTATTTAAATATGTGTGTATGTATGTATGTAGGTTTAATTATTTCTTAATAAACATGTATTTGCATACTAAAGCGGCTTAACGAAAAGTGTCAGATAAAAACAATTTTTTTATTCAATGAAATGCTAATAAAAGCTGACACATGCATTGATTTCACTTTTGATTTGAGAATGACAAGCCAAACTCAGCATGTTTTTTTTTTTAAATTTTGCAAATTGCAAGAAGAGTTGCAAAGGAATGCAGACAATAATTGCAAGTTGGTGGCTCTAATTTGCATGCAGGCATACATTCAAATTGTTTATGGCAGTTGTAAAATTGTTGCAATTGTGGGCAATTGAAATTCATAAAATTCAGAACAAATGCGTATAATTTCAAAAGCCAAGAAAAAAATATTTACTGAAGGCTTATTGCAGTTTTATAAATAATTACAAGCCTAGGCAAAGCATTTGTGATCAAGTCAAATCGATCTTAAGGTTGGCAACATTGCTTAGATTATAATCGAAATATTTTGTTAATTCTGCCACAAATTACAATTTTATTTCGTTTATTTTCTGCAATAATAATCTCATATTTAAGGCAATTTAATCCCTATCTCTAGTTTAGCTATTTTTTAAATTAAATGTTTATAAAATTATTAAAAATTTCATTTTTTTCTTTTCAGGTAAGTGGCAGCATTTTCCCTAAAGCGGATGAAAACAATGAAAAAATGCTCAACCTTTATGAATAAAACAACAACGATTATACATTTATTTTATAATCCTTTTGGATCTGGGTATGATTACTCTTTTTCAATTTTAATTTAAAAAAATATTTCTCTTCCTTCAAACATTTATTTGTTCACTGTACAAATACGAATTAAGAGTTTTAAGAACAGTTCAATCACAGCAAATACTTCACAAACGTTACAGATCGTTTAATCATGTTTAACCCCCATTTGTAAAAACATTTCCAACAATGATCAGAAACCGTTTTAAAAATTATTCAATATTATTGCTATACATTAGTGATTACCATACTGAAGATCGGCTTATGAGGTTTACTGTAGACTGCTAAACAATCTACTCTACAGCTCTAAATCCTCTAATTTCTTAAACAATTCTATTGTTCGGTTTCGGTCAAGGTAACTCCCTGTGTAGTACTTGCTAAAAACCTAGGCTTTCTTTTGAGAACATTATCAGCGCTCAAGTTCCAATATATGTTCTGGTGATCAGATTTCCTTATTATAGGCTTGAGAGGATTCCTATTCTGAAAAAACATTCTTTGAGTCTAAAGTTCACAGTAAAATGTCGGTTTCTACTCCCTGGCTATTTTTGGATAGTCTGATGGATGAATCAAATCTCTGCTTTTGTAATTACCCAGCAAAAGTTTTGATTGCCTTAAAAACCCATCTGGCTTGTTAATAGCCTCTTCCACTCTCTTTTTTACTTTTCACTATTGGTTGCGTCAGGGCCTTTGAATTTCCCCTCTTCTACTAATTTTTGTGAATTTCCACATGACCTGAGATGCCGCACTCGAGTGCCCTGTTTTGTTTGCTTAGCTGCAGTTTCCAGTGACTCTGTAGGACACCTTATTTTCAATATTTGTCTCAATCAAGGGTTTAAAAGTGCGGCAATTTATTTTAAAGGTTCCGATCATCAATTTTTTTATTTTTCTTTGTTTCAATTAATGAAGCCTTTAAAGTAAAGCAGACGAGATTGATATATTATTAAGGGCCCCTGAGTAATAGGATTGCCATCTATCTTTGCCTAGGACCAACGCCTTCTGCAACAATGTAGTGTGTTATTGAATCCCACTTTTTACCAAAAGTTGATGTTACCTGAGCTTTCTTTTAAGTTTGTTGTTGCTGTTAACCTCTCTAGGGCGTCAGAAAAATTTTAATTTTCCTTTGCCTTTCCTAGGTTTCCACTATTATTAGAGAAAATCTGTTAAATAAGCAAAAATCAAATGGCACGGATTTAAAGTTTTACAAAATAACACCTAACCAATCATATCTGCTTATTTAGTTTGACATTTAGAATGTTATGGGCATTTTAAAATTCTTATATATCTTTTTACGACACCCTTTTGCTTAATGAATTCATTAATTTGCACTTCTGTTGCTGTTTTACTAATCGCTTTCAAACTGTCATTAAAAGAAAGTATTAATCAATGACAGTAATTATTGCTATTCACTGTTATTTTTCGATCTCTCTTTTCTCTTCCCCCTCTCCCTCTCCTACAATTTTTTTGTACTTACTGTAATAACTTAATTCCTTATAGAGATTAATGCTGTTAAAAAAACACCATTTCCTGCTTTCAATAGAAAATAAAAAATTAAAAATTGATTTTATTTTTCAACATTTCTTGTATCAAACAACAACAAAAAAAAAGACGTGATCGTAAGAAAAAAAGATTTTTGTTTTGTTCATAAATTATTTATTAAATATTTTTTAAATTGTTTTTAGGTTGGGGGGTTTTTTTTTCTTTCTAAATAAAGTACAATTGGAGTTTTTTTTTCATTTTTTTTTGTCTCTCTTTTTGTATTTCAACACTTTCTCCCCAATTTATTAAGTGTCAGTCAGACTAGATTTCAACATGAATAAAATACATACGTGTGTGTGTGTATATGTACAGCTATTAATACATAATAGGTAGACGCATATGTTTGTATGTGTATGCTTGTGTATGTTTGTTTATTAATATTAATAAATTAATAAATAAGTTTTAAAAGAAATGTTGGGGTTTTCTTTAAATTTTTATTACACATCAACTCTAAAGGTGGCTGCTGCTTGCTTGTTTATGTTTAAAGCTTAACTTGTGCAGTTTCTTTCTTCAAATTTAAAGAGAGAGAGCAAAATTAATAATAATTATTAAAAGAAAAAGACAAAAACAACAACAAAAATTGATGTATGATCTTGGTTTCAATAATTAATTCAACACAATGTCTTCGTTTTCGTTTTTTTTTTTTTTTTTGTTGTTATTTTTTGGTTTTTCTTCAATAAACACCCATAAAAATCAAAACTCAACATGCCATGATAGTAGCCCCCCGGTAAGGCCATTTACTTTAATA
The DNA here is from genome assembly GCA_005959815.1 of Sarcophaga bullata. NCBI lineage: Eukaryota > Metazoa > Arthropoda > Insecta > Diptera > Sarcophagidae > Sarcophaga > Sarcophaga bullata. The sequence goes on from QOCX01000082.1 coordinate 99,253, forward strand.
CAAAAACAAATACAAGCATTCCAATCCACCATACTAGCATATACATGCATATACGAACCCTTGTTATTAACAACAATAACAATCAAATCATAACAAAAGAAAATCAAAACAATAGCAGTCCACTTGTTATAAAACTCCTCTGGGTAATTATCTTTAAATTAAACTTACCACAGAGAAAGACTCTGTGAGAGTAGTGGTGGAGAGAAAGAGAGAGGGAGAGGAAAAGAGTAAACAATTGCCTGGGCATTTATTTGTCCCTCAAGCTGTTGGTTGATCGGTCGGTCGGTCGGTTGGTCGGTTGTTTGGTCGGCTGCTTAAATAAACGGTTAATGTTGTGCTCTAAAACTACATATACTAAGTATGGCCATTGTAGTCCACAAAAATTATGATCATTACGGTTACGAAACATTACATCACAATAATCATTAAAAATATTTGCAAAAACCGCACAAAAAAAAAATTGAATTACAAACCAAACAGTAGCAATAGCAATAGCTAAACAATGGCAACACTAAACTATGCTGTACATAAATCATAAACTAAATTGACCATTTTTTGTTTTAAAACAACACAGAGGGCGGTCAATGAATAGCGACTGACTAACTTTAAAAGCAAGAGACATACATTAAGGAAAATACAATTTTTTTCTTTCAAATAAGCTGGGTCACTTCAATGCCCAATTTGTTGAAATTACAAAATTAAGAGTGAAAATCTTAATTAAATTTCGCAATTTCCTTTGGTAAGAGATTTTTTTGTTTGTTTGATAAGCCCCTATTTCTAGTTGCGATTACTTAATGTTTGGTAATGCTAATGATAATCTAAATCTGCAAGTGTTGCCAATTATATATAATGATTGAATTAATGAATGGGGAATGTAATAATAAAAAAGAGCAAATTATTGATGTAAGATAATATAAATCAGAAAGTAAAAAATGCAGATAAAAAAAGGTAAAAAAAAACGTTTTTCAAAAAGGATGTGCCATTCAAGAAGTAAGGTGAACAATTTTGACGTAATGAAATTAAAATAAAAAAATCATTATTTTAACAGCATTAGAAGAAAATTGCGAGTTTAGTAACAAACAATATCAAAACCATACAGAAAAGCCACAAAAGATAGAAAAGTACAACAACAGTAAATCAACAGAAAGGATCTAGAAGTTGACAGACCAAAAAAAAATGATAGTCAAGGGAAGTAAAGTCACCGTAGTCTAGTAGGTAGTGTTTTTGCTTATTAGACAGCTCAGACATCTCGAATAAAACGAAATATTAAAAATATATTTCTTTCGACGATTTCATCCCAGTTTTCTGGCATAAACTTTGAGAATAAATACAATTGATATGCAAAATTTCTCAAAAATCTGTCTGTCGGAATCGTCTTGACATTATAGGCTCCACCATTCGAGAATAAAATTAACACAAACAAATAATTTTCTTAGAAAATCGGAATTAAAGCACTGGCTACTTTATTTAGGCAGCAGTTACAAAATTGAGCTGCACCCTTATCGCCTTTAATGTGTTTTAACATAAAAAATAACGCTCACGTTTTCGATTGTTCACAACATCATTTTGTGCTCGATTTCGTTTACCGTTACAGAAATCCACTTTCTCAAGCTGGATTCACCCATGGTTTCGGTTTCGAGAGTTTGTTCTGAAACGATTCACTCACATCGAACAATTGTTCTGGAAAAACAAGGCTACCATATGAAATATGTTTGTAAACGACGTATTAGTTTTACTATTTTCTATCAAATTTGCTTATAAAATTGGCGTATCTGGCAGCACTGTTCAATTGTTTCCGAACAGAAATTAAAATTAAACCAATTCAAGCTGAAATTGTTCCGAACAAAATTTATCCTCTTCCTCTCTCTCTCAAAAAGAGAAACGTCAAACTCCATATCAAAAAATGTTTCGGAACCAAAATTTTGTTCCGAAACCATGGGTGAATCCAGCTTTACAGTCTCCTCTTTCTCTCCAACCCTCTCTTTCCGTGCGTTTTTTTTTTTGACATTTGTATTTTCCAGTGTTTTATTAAAGGTCTGGTCTATTGGAATTGCAGCAGGAAATCACTTTTATATCTTCAATAACATTTTTTTTTATAATTTAACCCAAAAATGAAATGAAGGCCTAAATCATTTTGACGTCTTACGTAAATGACGTTTCTATTGATTTCACGTTAGTTGTTAGTCACTAACCAATTCAATTCTTTTTTTTTTGTGTTGTTTTATTAAGAAAACAAGGTTTAGAAAATATAATAAAAATTATCATACATGTGTTGTATGTATAAATTAACTTCTTTTGTTATAAAATATTGTATAACAAAAAGGAAACAAATCATCAAATGAAATCAAAATTAATTTTTGATTATTTAATTTTAAGATTTTTTTTTATTTTCAATGCGGGTTTTTTTTCTTTTTGTTTTTTTTTTTTTTTTGTTAGAAATGACGTTTAAAATTTTGAAAAGTTTTCATTTTTAAAGGTTTTTGTTAAGATTAAACAATGAATTCTATTGTTTCTGTTATTATTTTATAAAAAAAAAAGTCTTAATAACAATAATTTATTTAACCTTTTACTATGATAAACCGTTATATGCCATTTTGTTTAACAAAATTTGTTACACAAAGAAACTCTAAAAAGACTTGCATTTTTACATTTTACAAAAGCAAAAGTACTGCTTACAACAAAGCAGCTGAGGCAACATTCTGTTAAACAAAATCTACTAGAGTTTATGGTGAATAATAATTACCAACCAATGTTATTTGTTAAAACAAAAAAACATTACAATTAAAAATCCTAACCCCTACACTTGCTAGTAAAATTCAAAATTCAATCAGAGTAAGTAAACTCAATGACCCGAATGATTTTGCTAAGCATTGCTAATTGTTTACAAAAATATATTTCTCACGGTGCGGTTAACATCCTCTCCTTTCTTCTCCTTAGTGTGTGTTTGTGTACACCAGTATGTAAATGCAGCTCTTTGCTGAATGCGAATGTTAATGTTAATTAAACCGTAAGTGCTTAAACATTTTATATGATTTCGTTTGCAGTTGTTGTTGCTGCTTATGCTTGAAGCAAACACTTGCCTTAAAATCCCAACATAGAGTTTTTTTTTTTTTGCTTTTTTGGTGAACATCTCTGTGATAACAACGAGTTTCAAGTAAAAGTGGAGCATCTTTGTAAACATTTCTCCAAAGAGAGTTGTTTAGCAAATATACTGTTATAATTCACAGGGTGTGAGATAAGGAGAGAGAGAGAGAGAAAGAGAAGACGCAAAAACTCAATGCAAATTGAATAATTACGTGTGAATTGTTGTTGTTGTTAGTGTTTGTTATTGTTTTATATTTTTTTTTTATTACTTGAATTCATTGAATGAAAGTAATCCAGTTGTTTGACTTTACTCTTGTAACAACTATGGTTGGCAATTGTCAAAAAAAAATTTTTTTTAAATAATAAAAAACAGAAGAAAAAATTATACACACATGCCAAAAACGAAATAAAAATAACAGTAACAATAACAATAACAACAAACATAAAAAAAGAAAGAGTCACTTTCATTTAAAGTTTGTTGTGCAGAAAATACAAAAAAAAAACAAGAAAAATTACCAGTAAATGGACAGTTTTTTAATACACCAAGTGTCTGTCTTACTGACTTTATTTTTCTTTTTTATAATTTAAATACCATTCCAATGACTGCCAACTTCGTGTGTATTTTCTTCACATATTACCAATGTGGTGGCGACATTAGAAAAAGTTTTTTTTTTTTTTGATTTTAATTTTATGTGACGGTTTTTCTTTCGTTTGGTTTTTTCATTTTCTTTTTTTTGCGTTTTTTATATGTAACTGTAATAAATCGTGGCTGGCGCTTTAAATTAAACTGGTTCTTGTCTTGTTTTAATGTCATAAGTCTGATACTTAAAATTTTCAAATGTTAGACTCAACTATGGGTTATTTTAACCAAAAAAAAAACGAGCAATTTTGCTATTTATTTGCTTATGTTTTCTTCTTCTTTTTCTTCTTGTCATTTTAGTGAAAAGATTTAATTATCATTTATCGTTTTAAATTACTTTATTTCACCTGACTTGTTAAATCTCCACAGACTGTGTGAAATTAATTTTTTTTTAATTTCTTTCATTTAAAAATTTTAATTAAGCAATCGAAACATTAATTAACATTTCAATGGCCATTAATAGCCATTAAATGTTTATATTTTGTTCAAAAGTTTTCATCAAGTTAATTTGTTTTTAAAAATTTTAATGATTTTGATGACATCCTACAATTCTTATGTTTATAGGGTGTTGTTTTGAGGATTTCACATCTCAGTGATTGGCAAAAATCTTAATTATTTTCCCCTGGCCTTCAATAATGCCTTAATTACATTTAAAATTAAACATTTAACATGAACAAACAAGCTTTTCCACACAGCAAATGAAATCCATTAAATTTCCAATAGAAAAATCTGATTTCCTATGGATTCAGTTGCCTCCGTATTTTTCCCAACATGCATGATATGGTGAAATTATAACCTTATGACAATTAGAATTAGTAGTGCAGAGTTGCTTAAGTATTTATCTAGCTTATGAGATCCGGTCTTGGTTTGAGTGATGATCAATTTTACGTTCTCCTCAAAATTACGCTGTAATCTACTGTCGGTGGTTTTCTAATCCAAAACAAATAACACAAATTATTCAAATTTTAACAAGAATTAGCTGACAGATGCTTGTTGACAGTAGCGATCAACTTTTTAAAGAATTCTCGTGAAATTTAAAAAAATTCTGGACTTTCTCGAGTAGTTTTCTCTCTCTTCCCAATATTTACTTCATTGGTCATTACAATTCCTTAGCCAGGATTACAATCTAGCTTCTCACAGCACCCCTGCTGCGTTTATCAGTTTTATCATGAGTTGCGGGACCTACTGTTTAAAGTCACCTCCGAACTTCTGGTTTTTTTTTAGAAACTTTTCATGGTAATTTTGAGTTTTTGTTAGAAGACGAAGAAATCTTTTTCATATTACGTTTTGTTTGGGATGTCTGAGCTGGGATTTTTAACCAAATGCTTGCGCCTAATAAGCCAACACACTTCATACTAGACTACGGCGACTTCCCCCTGCAATTTATTTATCACGCACCACAATATGCGCCCCAATTTATATTCATGCTTTCGCAGTCTAGATCATAAATACTTAAAGATTCTCAAGGTAATCCTGATTTACCAGCTCTGTTTATATTTTTACGCCGTAAAAATCTAACCGTTATTCACTATAAATGGTCACTACAGGGTGTTACAAATTTAAATGCATTCGTACTGAAGAAAACAAAGAGAATTAAACAATAAATAGCTCAGGAATTTAAATTAAATTACAAGTAATAGTTACAATATAAATTAAATAAAAATTCCACTGATAATGTGGTATTTTTATTGATTCGATCTTTTTATTATTCATTCGCATGGCCACCAACCATGAGTACAAAAGAAATCATTTGTAAATCTTTAAAAAGAAATTGAAAAGAAAACAAACTTCACCTTAAAAATAAAACAAAAATAAATTATTTATAGATGAGTATTTAATTTTTTTTTATTATAGAAAAATAATTTGTTTCTGCTGTTGTTGTTTGTTGTGTTAAAGCATTTATTTCGGCGGCTGCATATTTTAAGCATCAAGTTTTTGACTTTCGCTAATTTGCTACAAAAAACTTGAGAGAGATGATCAGTTTTATTTCGATTTATTTATTATTTTTAGTTGTTTTTTATATTATTATGTTGTTTTTTTCTTGTGTTTGGTTCAGACAATAAGTCATGATGAATGCCAGCAACTCCACTTCATACGGCGACCATCTCTGCTTCTCCATTCATACCGCCTTAAGAAAATTTCATTCAACACACACCACCTGTGTGTAGAAAAATATCTCTGAACAATAGCAGCACTTGTTTCATTGATTGTTGTTGTTGCCATTTAGTATCGCCCCTTGTTTATCACTTTTTATTTTCTTCGTGGTTGGCAACACAACATAGCAGCACAGCAGCAATACAACAACGTCGTCAACAATAATAACGTTCATACAACTTGTTGTACTTGTTGTACTTACTTGTCTGATGACTATTTATTTTGTTTCTTTTTTTTTTAGTTTTGCAGTTTTTTATTGCATTTTTTTCATTTTTTTTTTTCCTTTAAGTAGAAAGCGAAATAGCGAGTAATCGCTTATTTATGAGACTCTCAAACTTTTATTTGCTTAATAAAAAAGGGAAAAACAAAAAAATGAAAACGTTTTTTGAAATGAACAGCAATTGAAAGTGTTCATCAGAATCTTAAATTTTGTATTTTATACCGCTATTTGCATAATTTTTATGACCATCTAAGCGTTGCATGTTAAACTGTGATAGACATTAAACCGCATTGCCAATTCCATAATTTTATTATAGTTTTCGTATATTTGTAGTAGCGAAACCAGATTTATTTTTTATTATTATTTGCCGTTATTTTGCTCTAACAAATCATCTTCTCTTCCTCCTTTTTATGTCTTTATTTTATTTCAATTTCATTCATCGTTTTTTTCTAGTTTCTGGAATAATAGGGTTGCCATCAGTGGTTATTCAATTTTATTTGTCACTGCACGATGTTTCCAGACCTTTGTATGCTGGTATCCGTTGTTAAAGATATTCCCTCTGGAGTGTCAGGGTTTAGGCAGGTTACTGGAGATTATCTGAAAAGGGAAAGAATTCAAAAAACATAATGAAAATATTTTGTAAGTCATTCCCCGAGTTTGAACCTGGATTGCTCAGTTTAACGATTACAACACGCCATCATCTACATGTAGAATGAGGTACAAAAAATTAAAACTCCTTTGGGAATGCTCATCTGACAAGGCAAGTGCAGATGGAATTCCATCATTTGCTGTGTGTATCAAATATCGTTCTGGAGGACAAGAAACAAGAATTTTGTCAACACAAAGCCAACGTTTGAAAATCCCTGATTTTCCTTCATTTCTCATTATTTAACGTCAAACACACGTACACACCTTCCCTCATATGTGTGTGTATATATGCTGATCAACATCAACTCATCAGACTCTTGGGAACAAGTATCATAAGAAACAAATAACCAAAGCAGTCAGTCAGTCAGCCAACGAGTCTGACAGGCAGAAAGACAGGCTTGCAGGCGCAAGCCTCAGTCAAGATTTTTTTCGATGCAAAAGTAAGCCGCACCGGCGTTTCATACTTAATCTTCTTTGTCGCTTTACATTTTCGAAGAGTGAAAGTTAAAATGAAAAAAAAATAAATTCATGGTACGTTCGTACGTTCATATGTTTTTATCAAAGAAACGAAAAATTCATAAAAAGAAGAAGAAAAAAATCAAAATTAAAACGCCAAATTAAAGAAAACGCTTTACAAAGCAGCAGCAGCAGCAGCAGTAGACGAAGAAAATCACTCTATGGCATTTCACACTTTTTTTCTTGTTATTGTTGTTGTTGTTGTTGTTATTGCTTCTTCTTCTGTGGGTTGTAAACAATGTTTAGCTTTTAAAATCAAATTAATTAACACCGAACCAAACCAAACCAAACCGAAATGAAGTGAACTGAACCTCACCCAAATCCAAAAACCTATACGACCAACAACAACGTCAACAACAAATTAACGACTTTATTTTAAATATTGTTACAGGTACACTTGTTCTCACTCTCTCTATTTCTCACTCTCTCGTCCCTAACGAATGGAATTTACCACTTTTTTTGTTTGTTTGATTGTTTATTACAGGTTGAAATGATTTCTTCTTTTTTTTATTTTTTTCTTACAACCACAATGTATTGTTCGTAATTTTTTATATAAGATTGTAGTAGTGGTAGTGGCATTTAATCATTTTTCGATCTCTTTGTTTTTCTTTATATTTTTTCTTATTTTTTTATTGCGTCTTTCTCCATTCATATGTGTCGATTGTTAATGATATTGTTGTTGTTGGTGTTGTTGCTGGCCTGCTGTTAAAACATGTTATAATGGTTCAAACGTCAATAACGTCAAATCAAAATTATTTAAGCTAAGCTTTATATGAAAGTTGAAAAAAACAACAACAACATCAACTGAAAAAAAAAAATACATCAAATGGCGTCTTTATGGCTGTTATAATTTTTATTTTTAAAATAATAAAAAAAAATAATTTTCTTTTAAAGAATTTCGAAAAAAAAATTGTTAATTTTTACAAATAACATGTATCTTACTGTGGCTATACACACATACACATGCATAACTTCTTTAACATTGTAATTAACACAAAACTACCTACCAACCATACACGTTCTCTTGCTTGTTAACATTCTCTCATCTTGTTTACATTTATACTCATGCATTTACTGTGTATTACTGTTATTGTTGGATTGTGTTGTTATTGTTTCATTAAATGATAGTGATAGTGAGTGCAATTTTAATATATAAACCATCCAAACAGCAATAATAACATCAAAAACAATAAAAATAAAACACAATGCAATGCAATGCCATTATTATTGCTCTTTATTCACCACCATACAGTAACAGTTCAAGGAGAACTTGTGCTATTTTTTATGCGTCAACAATTTGCTGTGATTTACGATCGTTCTTGAAGAACTTTAATTAAGAAAAACCTTAATTAAACCAATTTTTTTTAATTTTTTTTGTTAATAATAACAAATATAATGAGCACTATTAACCCATTTAAAAAAAATAAATAAAATAGAACAAATAAAAAAATATTTTATATTAACAATGGCAATGTATTTAAAAACAAAAAATGTCAAACGTGTGTGTTCTGGCATAATGGTGGTCACTTTAGTGTAGTGAGTAGTACATTGGCTTATTAGATGAGGGCGAAAAAATGTTTAACAACATCGAATAGCATCATCTTGATGACAAAATGATGTCATTAAAGCCAGAAATTACTCTTTATGAAAAATTTTCAAGCCAACATCGGTCATATTGTTAACTCGTGATATTCTCTATTTGAAACCACACGTCGTCCAGTTCATGATATCTAATTGCAAGCCAAAAAAAAAACCATTGTAATAACCATAAAGCTCTGAATTGAAATTAGCAGCTCTTTCATGGTGATTTTCGAAAAACACGAAGCTCAATGACACCTACAGATCATAATGCATAGCAAACAGTCATTTTCAAACAATTTTCAAAGATCACTTCTGTGTTCTTCGTGCTTCATATGCAATATTTTTGTTTGTTAACGTTGTAAAAAATTTTGTTAAAGAAAATTATCATCCAAAAAGTCTACTGACCTGACATAGCATGTAATTATAATAGCTATGTGAGTGATCAGTCGGATTTACTTGTTGATAGACGCTCAAATCCAAATGCATAATACGCCATAATGAGAAGAATGTCATGGAATCGACAAAGAAACAATATTATCGGTGTGCATTCATTTCAATGATGAAGTTGTCGCCGAAGTCTAGTAGGTATTGTGTTGGCTTATTAGGCGTAAGGCCACGGTTCGAACCTCAGGTCCTATATTTCCAACAAAACGAATTATGAAAAACTATTTCTTTCGGCGACTTCATCTCAATAGATTTCTGGCAAAAAATAAAATTGCCATGAAATTTGTCTCAAAAATCTATCGTTCGCAGTCTTCTTTAAACTGTAGGTCCCGCCACTTATGTATAAAAGTAACGCACACATCATAAATGGTGTTAGAATCTAGATAGTAATTCTGACTGAAGGATTGTAATGACGAATTATGTACATATGTACATAGTACAGGTCGAGTTCAACTCTAATGCTCTAAGTTTCTTTAAATCTATTTATAATTTTGCCAGTTCCTTATAAAATATGTCCATTATGATGACCATAATCAACACCTATTGCTCGAAAAATGGCCGTATTTGGATCAATATTTTTGCAGTTGAAGTTCGTGGGGGTATTGGTAAAAATCGGTTCAGATCGATCATTTAGGAAACACTAACCGATTAACCAAATGCTTTTTGAAATGAATAACAATGGTGCACCACTTTGCTATAATTGCTGCAAATGCAATAATGTTTATTTAAAAAATTATTCATAAACTCAATTGGTTTCCTATTTAGATAAGCACTTTATTACTTCTGAAATCAAATAAATACATGCATATAGAAATTGTATGTATGTATGTATTAATATTTATTATTTCTGTTATGGTTAGCATTTGTCACAAATCAAATTAGATTTCATGATCTAATTGCACAGAAAATGGGTGTCGCTTTTATAAATTATAAAATTCAATGACCGTTAAACAAAAAAGAATTTTCACGGCCACAATAAATTGTTGACCGATTATGTTATTTAAACACCATTTACTTTTTCTCTGTAGTTATACAACAATTAAAAAATTTTTTTCCATTATTTTTGTTAAAAACAAATCGTATTCTATTGTATACATAGGATTAATTCCGCATTTCAGGTTTTTAAAAAAATTTTTTCTTTTTTTTTCACTGTGTATGAATGTATAATGCAAGAAAAAAATGTAACTATGCTTAGGAAATTATTGGGGAATTTTAGAAATTTACTGGGAATTCACTTATTTACTAATTTGGCCATCAATCTAGCTTCTCACAATACTCATGTTGTGTGTGCTAATTTTATAAATGAGTGGCGGGACCTACAGTTTAAAGTCAACTCGAGCGACAGATTTTTCATGAAACTTTTCATGATAATTTTATTTACTTTCAGAGTTTTTGCTATAATCCTGCATTTGTTTATATTTCGTTGTAATTGAGATGCCTGAGCTAGGGTTTGAACCACAATCTCTTGTCTAATAAGCCAACACTTTGTCTACCAGACTACGGTCATTTTTTAGGCAATCATGAAAATCATGTAGGGATTTACGAAGCTAAAACAAAGCAATTATAACAATTTGGTTAAATATAGGGTCTTCCGAAAATGACTTACTAGCTCAAGCAAATTGAAAAATTTTATTTTTTTGTTTAATCTTGCTTCGTTTCTAATAGGCAATTAAAAGAAAAAAAATTTTTTTTTTTTTGTAAAGCCGTTTGAGTAATCTAGGCTGTATTCCCCCTAACAATTAAAATGCAAGTCACTAATATATGACTAACGGGATTAACATTCTTTAACTGCTTCACAAAATACGGAAAAAAACAAACAACAAAACATACCCTCTCTGATAAAAATAGTCGCTCTAATAATGGCACCCTGAATTTATGATACTGTTTTGGGAAAGTTAGTCTGGCATAAAAATGAAGATAACAATTTTTGGTTTGCTTTGGTTTGGTTTTATAAAATTAAATATTGAGTGTGATTTTATTTATTATCATAGTGTGTGTGTATGTTTAAAAACCAATTATACAGACACTAATTTTCTTTCCCTCTTTTTTTTTAAATTTTTTTTTTTTTTTTGTTTAAAAAACTTTTTTTTTACAATTTCGTGGTGTAATTATAATTGGAATAACAAAAACATAGTAATTCATTAATTATCAACAATTTTAAAGCGAATAATGTTTAATTGTTAACATTGTTGTTGTTGTTGTTGTTGCTGTTGGTGCGTTTAACTTTTAAATAAAATGTTTTGGTCAAGGTCGATAGAAAATTGGGCATTTCTTTCATTTGATTCAGAGCCTCATATTTAGCATTCGATTGATATTCATAAGCCACTTTACGATTTACAGCCGTTAATAAACGCAACAATTCAGCACCGCGTTCAGACATAGCCACAGTGACAGAGGCCTCATCAAGTACCGAACACAGGCTTTGTATGAACCAAGAACCATTTTCAACATTACGAAACGAATAGTATTCTATAAAGAGACGATAAAAACCAACAATTATAAGAAAAAAAGCAAAAAAAGTAAAAGAATTACGGAAATGGTTGTTGCTTGTACAAGCATAATATAAGAAATTAAATGTTTAAAACTCTAAAAGAAAAAAACAAGAAAAATAAATAATAATGATGATGGCAATGATAAAAAAATAAAAAGAAATACAATGAATAGAATACATAAACGAATGAATGAATGAATGAATGAATGAATGAATGAGGCAATGAAATGACTGAGTAAAGTGAGTTTGTGTTTAACAAATTGAGTTCAGTTCAGTTACACTTTAATACGTTTAACCTACTTTCGAATGTGGAATACATAACCAACATATCGGCTGTATTTGGTATGGCATACGTAATTGTGGGTGGCTTCTCCGGTTCTGCACTTACATTCAGTTCACGTGACATGGGAGCAAATGTTGTCGTATATTGTACAGCCTTTTCAAGATTTTCACCACGACAAGCCTAAATATTAAAAATAGAAATATTTTCTTTTAGTTTTCCATAAATTTATATTCATTTAATTGAAATTAAAACAATAAACATTAATTTTTAATGAATTTGAATTTTTTTTCACTCACCTGTATGAAAAATAATTTCGGTTTGTTAATTAGGGATTTGCAATTTTCACCCAAGAATGGATTCCATAAACGTTCCACCGGATATGGCAAATCACGAGCATACACTTTACCTTCCATACCATGCGACATGACGGCCACAATAATACAATCATTATTGGTATGATCCTCCTGGGCAGCTGGAAAAAAGGAAATTCATTAGTATTCCAGGCTTTTTTTTAAATGTGGTCTGTAACACTTTTCTGTTATCGATATTTGCATCTTAAAACAATTCTTACACTATGACCTACTAGAAATTGGATTTACTATATCTAATGGAGGGAGTAGTAAAAAGAAATCTAATATATTTATGTGAAGTTGAGTTTTATAGCTTAGGTGGTAGAATGGAAACTTTCTTTCATAGAAATACTCCTTATTACCAAATATTCGGAAAGTTCTTATTCGCAATTCACTATTGAAGAGAAGAAATGGCAATCAATAGGTGTCAATTCCGTACTTTAAGGTATCTATACAAGAACGTAAAGTCACCGTAGTCTAATAGGTAGTGTTTCTTAAAAATCTGTCGAATTTAAACTGTAGGCCCCACCACTCTTGTATAAAATTAATGCACACAACATAAATGATGTGAGAAGCTAGGTTGTAATCCTGACTAAAGGGTTGTAATGACCAATTATGTATGTATGTATGTACAAGAACCTACAGCCACAGCATACTCGCTATTGGAATGTCGTTGTTGAAGAACACTATTCTTATCCTTTCCTAAGAAACAGCTGTCTATGGATGGTTAATTACTTCTAGGAAAACAGCACTAAAGGGATAACCAGGGATCGTATAGTGAGTAGTGCATTGTGTTAGAATCAAAAGATTAGTTTGTGAGAAGGTCTATAAAAAGAGTAGTATTTGTAGGCATTTGGATTATACTGTAAATGACAAGAAAAACGCTTTACATATGGATAGTGCAGCTAAAAACAAATTTTCTCTGTAAAGCAATACAGCGTGCTAGTAGCCAATCAATTACAATTAAAAGTAGACCAAAAGACAGATGGGTACTAAGTACATATGTTAAATTTTCAGTATCAAATCTCTCAGTTTTCATACAACGTTGTTGTTTCAGTGAAACATTGCTGCTCAAGCCACTTTAGGATGATGCTCTAATAAATCAATTGAATTGTATGCCCTACTGTCATTCAAAATGTCTTTGATGCACCAGCCTATCTATCAGAGCTGAATTATATTTTTTTTAGCATAAAATCTTATCCTTTTAAGCCTTGGGCTAGTGTGATACCAACGCACCTATACAACTGGAATTGTAGTTTGCAAAAGTCATTTACTGGAATGACAATGGAATTGCTTTTACTGCCTCTTATATTTGACAATATTATGAATAAAATAAATGGAGAACTGCTTTTTTTAATAAATCGTTAGAATACATAATAAAGATATCGATAAATTCCGATAAAAAACGTTCAGACCGATTTTTTCAATCACTTTTCTTTTAATCCCATTTCTAAATGCATTTGTTTGCTGGTGTATCAATTATTTTTACCACTCACTGTATAATTATTTGAATGTAGTTTATCGGTTATTTCGTTCCGTTTTTCTTTATTTTTTTTTGCTATTTTTCTAATACCCATGCAGATAACACAACCTTGTTTGCAAGTATTTATTTCTGTTTTTTTTTCACACTGATTTCAAATGCCACAGCATAAGTAATTACAGAGCTTTTTTTCACAATCGATTTTATATTTTATAGGTATATAGACCACCACTCTACACTCTAGATAGATACAATAATAACAACAAAGAAAGAAAAACAGAAAGAAAAACTAATTCAAAATTGTTGCACTCACTTTTCTTTAAAACATCAGTTAGCTCAGCAAATGTCAAATCATTATAGACTCTCACATCGTAACCATAGTTCTTTAGAGTTTTTTCCATGGCATCACGATCTTGTTCGGTGCCCACCCGCTGTTTTTGACCTTTGACATCTTTGTGATTGAATACCAAAGCAATGCCTGCATATGGATTATTACAATCGTATTCATCTTCATCGGTGGGTCGCGAAACAATGATCTTTTTTTCGGGTATCGAAAGCGAACCATCTTCCGGTTGCAATGGATTTTGTTCTTTGTTTGCTGTCGCGCCGTGGGAGTAAGTGGCATCGGCCTTATCATGTTTGTCTTTTTTCTTGCTTTTGAATAGCGTTAAATCGGTTTCGTCCATGTTATCGTCGGGCGATGTTTATCGTTTTACCGTAAACAAGTTACTAAACTTGTAATCAGTAGTCATTTCTTGCATACGGGTTCAGTAGTGTTTTCGCTCTAATGGCAGTTCTTATCTTATCTTTTGCCAAAAAAAATTTTTTTTATTTCATAGAAACGATTTGATTTCGCTCAATTTATTTATTGAGTATTTTTATTTTTAGAGGAAATAAATTTCGTGAGAGAAATGAGAGAAGAACTGCATTTATCGAGTTTTTAAGTTGATAATTTCGAATTAAAAAAATCGTTGTGGTCCTATTCTGTTCCTATAGCTACACTTTATCTCAATGTTCATATGTACATAGTACAAGTATTGGGTGTAACAAAAAATTATGACTGAAATTTTCAAATGTTAAAACATATAAGCTGTTGTAATCTGCAGACATAATAGAGAATGGAATGACGTTTTGAAGTGTAAAAAACAAGTTCAACATCAGGTCATAATGGAATACCATACCTTTTTGGTGAATTCGATTTGTTTGCTTTATTCAAACGATCAAGTTGTTTCTAGCAGAGTTTGGAATTGATCGATTAGCAGGTGTATCATATAGCAATGAATAATTCCGTTGCACCAAGTCATTGATACGTTTGTGAAAAATCTACGATATGAGCGTGAATTCCTTTCATCACAAGATCAATCGGGTATTCTGGCAGAAAACTATAACCAGACGTCGGCACAAAGAGAACATGATAAAAATGTGAGTGTATTTGTGATAGGCATGTGTATAACCCAAGGGAAAATTGTTAGTAGTATTTTCAAGTGTAAGTGGAAAATATAGAAAAAAAGTACAGCGGAAAATCCCTAAAGACTACCTATTTAAGTTGACAAATATTTCCAAAAATGAAAGATAATTTCTCTTTGTTATTAGTGAATCTCATTGGAAGATAGTGAACCCTACTGTAATACTTTCTTGGGTGTATCATTGAAATCTATAAAAAGCGAGATGAACCTTCTTCTTTAGAAACTGACAAGCAACTGAATGGAATTCTACGCTCTATGTGTGTAAAAAACTGAATAGCCCGGCCCCCGGGGCTATTGGTGCCGACGTCTGACTATTACCAATCGAAAACAATTACTAATTAGCACATCATATGAAAGATATTTATCTTCTGATAGCCTGACTTGTCACATCGATAGTCTAGAAACCATTAAATGGATAAAGAATTAAACATTTTGAAATGAACTACAAAAGTGCACCCTTTTGCTATAAAACCTGCAATAAAATTTATTTAAAAAATTATTCATAAAATCAATTCGTTTTCTACATAGACAATCAAATCTGTATATACGTACATACATTGTATGTATGTATGTATATCCATTATTTACTATCTTTATTATTAGCATTTGTCACAAATCAAATTAGATTTCATGATCTAATTGCACAGCAAATGAATTCTTTCAGGGCCACAATAAATTGTTGATCGATTATATTATTTAACACCGTTTACTACTCCTTCTCTCCAGTTAGGTATTCAACAATTGAATAATTTTTTTCTTTATTTAACAAAAAACAGTATTAATTCCGCATTTCATTTATTTATTCATTTTACTGTAAATAATAAGAACGGAGAACATATAAAGCCAGTAGAATTATTTTAGATTTTGCTCAAATGTTGCTCTAGAGTAGTTTCTATTTGTTCGAGACTCCTCTGTTATGTTAAACAACTAGGCATCGTCTAGGCATGAACTGAATCTGGTGTATTATAACACACTGTTTACTCATTTTATGAAAATTTGTGGAACACTTTCCGCGGATTGTTGTTTTCTCCATATTCCACAGATTCTAGATTAGATTTGAACTTAAAAAAATACGATCCAGTCTAATACATTTGGCCAATTCACTCAACTTTGTATCGTGTATGTTGTATTGAATACACTTGGTAGTTTGTGAACCGCTCAATGCTATGCTGTATTGTGTATTTCGTGTATTTTTGGCATTCAAACAATTTGATAGCACGATACCAACACAACTTTTTAAAAACATATGAAAAGACGTGTATCGGTGTATCGGATTTTTACATGAAAACTATCAACAACAACCATACACTGTTGTATGTTCGTCTAACAATACACTCAATACAACCATACAACGGCTCGTGTAAATTGACCAATTGATATTATTATCGTCCAAACATTTCTTAGTGTACTCTGCAGTACATTTGGTATCATTATTCTGCTGGAATACCCCATTAAAGTGTCATATTTTCTTTGATGTCGGCAACGTACTCTCAACAGTATTCGGCAAAAATTTGAGGTCAAATAAATTCCCATGAAAAATTTTCTTAAAAATCTGCCGTTCGGAGTCGACTTTAAACTGTAGGCCCGCCACTCGTGTATAAAATTAACGCCCACTACATAAATGGTGTGACAAGTTAGGTCATAATCCTGACTGAAGCCTACTCATTAAAGTGTCATATTTTCTTTGAACTCGGCAACGTACTGTCAACAGTATTCTAGTCGTTAAAACTTTTTCTAAAATCTGTCGTTTAGAATCGACTTTAAACTGTAGTTTCTGATACTCAAGGAAAAAATGAACAGACTCACCACATGGTAGTGTGAAAAGCTAGATTTCACATAGTGCTAGATAAAAGCACTAAAAATTGGTGTGACCAAGTTAGTAAGGATTATGAAGGACTACATTACAATCTATTATTTTCTAAATACATTGTAAAATATATTTTCCGGATAAGCCACGGCGTACTAAGGCTATAATTTTGTTTTTTACCACTACTTACCACATCTTCAAAAAGGATCCTCTGAACCAACAGTTATATACACACAGTGAGCGTCAAAAGAAACTCTAAATTAAAAAATATACGTTGATAAATTACCGTTTTTTTTATTAAAAAAAATTCAAAAAATTTCGAAATATTTTCAAAAATGTTTTCGGGCACTCTCCTTAAGTGGTAAAAAGTTGAGTTTGGTGATTGTTAGAATTTTATCCTTAGTGTATAGTGTCTTTTGACACTCACTGTAAACTAGAGTAGGCGTATTATGTATAATTTCTTCTAAAATTTCATGAAAAAGCCCTCCAAACAATGGCAATATGAATTTATGACACTGCTTTGGAAAGTTAGTGCAGCATGGAAATGGGAATTACAATTCTGGTTTGGTTTTATAAAGGAAAAAATTGAGTATGGTTTTTTTATTATAAATACACCAACACTACAGATTTTTCTAATTATGTGGTGTAAATATAATTGGAATCAAAAAGCATAGTGATTCATGAATAATCAACAATTTTCAACGAATAATGTTTAATTATTAACGTTGTTGTTGCGTTTAACTTTTAAATAAAATGTTTTGGTCAAGGTCGATAGAAAATTCGGCATTTCTTTCATTTGATGGAGTGCCTCATATTTTGAATTCGATTGATATTCATAAGCCACTTTACGATTTACAGCCGTTAATAAACGCAACAATTCAGCACCGCGTTCAGACATAGCCACAGTGACAGAGGCCTCATCAAGCACCGAACACAAGCTTTGTATGAACCAGGAACCATTTTCAATATTACGAAATGAACAGTGTTCTAAAAAGAAAGGAAAAAAAACTAAGAATAATTAAAAAAGAAAAAAAGACTTAGAGTTATGGAAATATAGAAAGTTAATGGTTAAGACGTGAAACAGAATATAGCAGTTGTAGTAGACGTTGAGGCTGACTTAAAGAATTATGCAAGAATAATATACAAATCATCTGAATACGTTTTAAATTGTATAATTTATATGAAAAATTTTAAAAAATCTGTAAATTGTTGCGCCACTCATGTATTAAATTATAACACACACATGAGTGGTGTGAGATGCTAGGTTGTGATCCTGACTTAAGGGTTGCAATGATCAATTAAGTAAGTAATTATAGTCTACATTAAACTAATTTCGTTCTAGAAAGAAAATATAGTAAAAGAGATAGAATAATAGAGGAGGGGGATAAAGAATTAGGAAAGGCAGTAGTAGAATATACAATGTAAGAATCAATAAATTACTGAATGATGGATTGAATGAATCAGTGGCATGATTGAGTAAAACGTTTCTGTTTAATGCTTCAGTTCAGTTGCATTTTAATACGTACGTATAACTTACTTTCGAATGTAGAATACATAACCAATAGGTCTGCTGTATTTGGTATGGCATACGTAATTGTGCGTGTCTTCTCCCATTCTAGATTAGCCTGCACTTCTAGGCTTGCAGAAGGCTTTCGATAATATTGTACAGCCTTTTCAACGTTTTCACCACGACAAGCCTAATGATTTCAAATAATCAGAAAAAAAAACATTATTTTCAATTTTATTCTATAAATTTCTATTATTTTTTTTTTTGAAATTGAAACATTAAACATTAAACTTAATTGTTCATAAGTCACTTACCTGTATGAAAAATAATTTCGGTTTGTTAATTAGGGATTTACAATTTTCACCCAAGAATGGATTCCATAGACGTTCAACCGGATATGGCAAATCACGAGCATAGACTTTACCCTCCATACCATGCGACATTACGACCACAATAATGCAATCATTATTGGTATGATCCTCCTGGGCAGCTGCCAAAGATAAGGAAACACATTAGCATTGTAGTTTTCCTCCTCAACTCCACATGAAAAAATAGAATAAAATCGATAAATTACGATAAAAGCATTCAAACCAATTTAGCCTATGTTTGTTTGATATTTTGTTGAAAAAATTGATGTGAAAAAAATTTGTTTTTCTTTATTTCACCTTCTAGAAGCATTTGTTTGTTATTGTATCAAGTATTTTTGCCATACACTGTAGAATTATTTGAATGTAGTTTATCGATTATTTCATTGCATTTTTTTGTTTCCTAATGCTCGTAGAGATAACTCAACTTTAATTTCACCCAAAACACTGTATGTACACAATTAACAACAAAAAAATAAAATAAAAGAAAAACTAATTGAAAATTTGTTTTGTTGCACTTACTTTTCTGTAAAACATCAGTCAGTTCATTAACTTTCAAATCATTATAGACTCTCACATCGTAACCATAATTCTGTAGAGTTTTCTCCATGGCATCACGGTCTTGTTCAGTGCCCAGACGTCGTATGTTACCTCTGACATCTTTGTGATTGAATATCAAAGCAATGCCTGCATAAGGATTATTGCAATTGTATTCATCTTCATCGGTGGGTCGTGAAATGATGATCCCTTTTTCCGGTATCACAACCCAACTATCTTCTGGTTGCACTAGATTCTGTTCTTTGTTTGCAGCTCCCTCATGAAAGTAAGTGGCATCGGCCTTATCCAGTTTTTCTTTTTTCTTGCTTTTGAATAGCGTTAAATCGGTTGCGTCCATGTTATCTTCTGTGATGTTTATCGTTTTCCTGCAAATAATTTAGAAAACTTGTAATCGATTTTCGCTCTAATGCCGGTAGTTTTTCACTGTAATGCCTATTCTTATTTGAATTGATTTCGTTTAATTTATTAAATTTAGAATAAGGAAATAAATTTAAAATATTGAAAATTTTAGAGTAGAAAAGAATATGAAGAAGACTTATAAGCCATTAACCCTAACTTTTTTCATTTCGTATTCTTAAAAAGAGGTTAGGAAGAACTAATGTTATCTGCTACCATGACAATATTCTAAGAAAAACCATTGTGTGTAATGATTACACCACGTTGCGAATTTCCTAAGCCAATTCAGAGTCTTTTCGAAGTCGCCGTAGTCTAGTAGGTAGTGTTTTGGCTTATTAGATGAAAGACCACGGTTCAAACCCGGGGTCAGACATCAAAAACGAAATAATGAAAAATATTTCTTCGGCGGCATCCTCTCAGCAGATTTCTGGAAAAAACTCTGAGAGTAAATAAAATTGCCATGAAAAATTTCTCATAAATCTGTCATTCAAAGTTGACTTTAAACTGTAAGTCCCGCCACTCATGAAACACTCATAAAAATTAACACACACAACATAAGTGGCGTGAAAATGGCCTAGCTTTTCAGACTGAAGCATTGTAATGGACAATTATGCTTGTTTGTATGCCTGTATGTATATAATTCAGAGTCTTATGTTTTTTGTGGAAGTCGATTACCATCGCAATTTAGTCAAGGCCAACATACAATTCCTGCGTAAAATCAATCTTCCTCTATAGATTAGGAAATACTGTAACCGTAGTCTTGAAAGGATTTTAGAAATATTTTTTGCCAAATATTATCTCGCCTAACAACCTGTGGGAAAAAGCAAACCAATGTCAGTTTCATATAGAAATTCTCGATTACAAATAGCATTTAAAGACATAGCAAGGGACTGCCAAAAGATGGATTCTACAGGGAAACCAATGCATAGTTGATTGCCCTTGCTTGCTTAATATAAAAAATAGGAATTTAAAAAAAAAACTAAATTAATCAAATTGGGTTCGGAACTGTGATGCGGATTTGAAGCTGCTAAAATACATATAAACTTTGCAGCTTAAAAAAGTATTAAAATTTTTAGCATGTATTAATGGAACGAAAGTTTTACCCTTCAACATTGACAGTTTTAAGAAAATAACAGTATTTACTTAATTATCTGACATGTTTTCTGAATTTAATATTTATTCAATTAGTGTTTCGACTGCCCGTGAAATGATTGCCAAATGCAATAAAACCGTACTTAATAATTCAACTCTGCACCCATCATATATGTATGTAGTTAAGAAGTGCTAAAAAGTAACTGTTTTGTTTATATATGTGTTATCGATAATAAATCTAAATGGTCATTTCTAACCATTTAAAATGCATGACAGGTAATCGAAATTAAATAAAATAACGGTAAACATTTCATTTGTTTTGTTTTCTTTTTTGGAAAAGACAAGTTTTTGGCATTTTACCAAAAAGGAAGGAAATTATCGAAATGTTTACAATAGAAATCCATACTTGAGTTTATTTTTTGTTTTCTTTTCTTTTTTTATATTTTTATTCACTTGTGTTTTTATTTTTATTAAAACATTTTAAAAGAGAAGAAGAGAAAAAGTAAAAACGTCTCGTCTCGTCTAGTGGTTTTCACTTTTTATGGGTGCGGTAGATGAAAACGTATTAACGTATGCATCCAAAACTTACAAGTGTACACGCAAAGTAATCGAAGATTTTTTTTTCTTTAAATTTAATTTTTATTTATTACTCATAAGCCACAAGGTCACGCCTGCCCGCAGTGGTATTCTTGTTAATTTTCGCTTTAAAAAAAATTGTTCATAAAACTACACAATACAAGTTTAGTTTTTTAAATTCTTCTATTAAGAAGTCTTGTTAACCGATATTTGAAAGGTATGTTTCGTTATCGTTTTGTTTTAACAATAATTGAAAGTCTTAAAAGATTGTTTAAACATTCTAGTGCTTAAATGCCCTTCACTTAATGTTCAAAAAATTCATCACAATATTTTGTTTTTTTTTTTTTGGCCACATGCCGAAATAAATAATGAAATGAGCCATCAGCATAGAATGGCCAAAGATTGATTGAATTGTACAGAGCTGAACAGAACTAAAGCAATATTAAGGCTAGTCTCTGTACGCTAATATAAAACAAGGTTTAGTACAAATAGCAAATACTTAATAACCCGGAATACTTTCAAAAGATATTGCTACACTCTGGTATTTTAAAAGTTTTTTTTTCACACCAAAAAAAATTAAAATTTTTGTTCACTTTTATTACCGTTTATAAAGCGTTTGTTCGATAAGAATTTTAGAATAAATGTAGACGTTGCTCTAACATAAACCGATGCATTAGTAATTACCTTAAAAAAAACAAATTAACCGCAAAGCAATTGTTAGTTGTTAAAGCGATAATAGAGCAAAATAGTTTTGCCAACTTAAAGATTTCAAAATCCACCGAAGTCGTTACCCAGCATGATCAAGCTAAAGATTACAATATCATTGGCACAAAATTTGAATTTTCTATGCATAAAGGTGAAATGACGTCATATCAGTACATTGAAAAACCCTTATTCAAGGGGGAATTCACGTTATTTAGCGAACAATCACGCTTCATCGATTATTCTTGGTCCATACAAATCGCTACCGGCAGCCAACAGACGGTTTAATTTTGAACTTCTGAAAGGACTGCATGTTAAAATTTTTTTTTTAAAATGAAAACAAAGCAAACACAGTTTGCTATTTGATTTGTAGTGCTTTGGATCTTCATTAATAGAAGTCGGCTTGCTTTTGTGTTTAGCATACATCTATAATAGCGAGCTGTAGTCGAAATTTAGTTTGGACCAAACCTTTTCGTTTAGATCACAAGGAAGGTCATACAAAGCTAATAAAATATGGTGACTAAATCCGCCTAATCCTGATCTTCCCTTAGAAATTTCCAGTGTTACATCTTTTCTTATTAACTGCACGCTTTACCTTTCCGATTTTGTTTTGAATGCCTTGAAAATATCCAGCTCCATCCATCCATATTGGAGGAAGGCTTGCTTACATTGTCATTTTTAAGATATCCAACCAATTAAACACCATTTCACCCATGCTTAGTATTTCTGCATACGCGTTAGTTTATGTGTAAGTAAACATCCACTTAATCTATGTGTACCAAATGGTAAATATGACACCAACTAATGTCCCTACTAGACTGATCCATTCATGCCATAATGCAGCCTAGAACAATGTTAATTAATAAAGGTGCTACCCAGCCTCATCCATTATTTATGGCAACCCTATCGGTACGTTTATTCTTATATTAGAACGGCAGTTAGC
The DNA here is from genome assembly GCA_005959815.1 of Sarcophaga bullata. Taxonomy (NCBI): domain Eukaryota; kingdom Metazoa; phylum Arthropoda; class Insecta; order Diptera; family Sarcophagidae; genus Sarcophaga; species Sarcophaga bullata. The sequence continues at coordinate 122,556 of QOCX01000082.1, forward strand.
ATCTAACTATATAGTGATCTTGTGTTTGACAACGCATTTACTTTAACGTGTATATGCGATAACATACATGCATAATTGGTCATTA
>QOCX01000082.1:122659-156250 GCA_005959815.1 Sarcophaga bullata
TTTTTGAGAAACTTTTCATGGCAATTTTATTTGCTCTCTGAGTTTTTGCCAGAAATCCGCCGAAGAAATATTTTTTCGTATTTTATTTTCATGTCACAAGGTTGGACCTTTATTAACAGTCTTGTTATACTCGATTACTGTAAATAAACAAATATAATAAACGCTGTGTAAAAATACAATATCGACCTACATACAGTGGAACATTTGACTTTTAAAACTGACAGATTACAGGTAAACTACATGTCATGTAAGAGGATCTTTAAGAAACAACCTTGTATTGATAGTTTCTCAATAAACTTGGCATTATAAATATTGTTCGATACGTTAAAGCCAATTTGACATTTTCAATTGCCTGTTGATGGCAGTGTAAACAAACAATAACGATATTAACCGTTAAATGACATAAGGGTTACTACCCATCACTTATATCAAGTGCTATCGTTATTAAGGAAAGAGCACAGTTGAATTTGTTGAATATTTTTTCCTCCATGTCTTTTGTATTTCTTTTGTTTTGTTTCTTTCCTACAAAATGTTAGTTTGCTACATACGTTTAAATAAGTTTTTAATTATTTTTACGTATGTTACAATGAATGATTTTTATTTTGTGATTTAAACTGTAGGTTGGTATTTAAAACTCAAAAAGCAATTAATTGAGTTTAAACTTTGTTACTTTGTCTGTATGTATAGAGTCTATAGACCAAGTTAAACTATGATAATGGAAATTAAAATAAAATAAAGTGCTTGAAAAAAAAAGTTAAGTATTTACATGCTTTAAATGCTATTTAAAATAGTACAAGTGTTTATACATACCTAGTATGCATGTATGTATGTATGTATGTGTTAGTATGTGTCTAGTTTGTACCTAACTGTAAAAGTAAGAAAATTGTTAAAAAGTTCATTGTTTATAACAAAAAAAAAATCAGCATAAAATTCTTTTGATCATCTCTGAAGCCTCAGAGTTAAGACAGCATATGCTACACACATACATATAGGCATATACAGTGAGCATCAAAAGAAACTTTACATTAGGGATAAAATTCTAACAATCACCAAACTCAACTTTTATCACTTAAGAGTGTGCCCGAAAAAATTAAAATTTTTAAAATTTTTTTAAAATTTAAAATTTTTTTAAATTTTTTGTAATTTTTTTTTTTTTAGTTTCATTTTAAAAAAGGTATGAATTAATTTTAAAATAAAAATAACGTTAATCTATTAATGTATATATTTTTAATGTACAGTTTCTTTTGACGCTCACTGTATGTATATACATACATAAGTACTAAAACATATAGCTAAGAGGTGTGGCTATATGCCACGGTGTTTTAATGTTTTAAACGAAAAAATTAGAAATTGTTCAAGGTATTAACACATTAAATGAAAACATTGATAGAGAAGGAAAAGAGCATATTAATCTTTAAAATAAAATCTCTTCCAACATACAAACTATGATAGTTTCTCTAATTTATTGTAGAGAAAATATGTAAATATTCTTTCATTTTTTACAGTTGCTGTAAGACTTTTGAAAATAAAACTTTCGAATAAAGTGAATGAAAACAAAAAATTTCGCCCAAAATCACAATCACAATTAATTTTGTATTGCTTCGAACATGGCATTACGTTTAAGACGTGATGTCCAGAAGGCATCGTATTATGTTTGGTTTTTGGGTGCCGAAGAAGCCAAAGGTTTGCGTGGACATCGAGTCATTAATTCCGTGTTACCGTATCTCATCGATAGATCACGTACACAGGAGCCAATTAAAGTTACTCTACAAGTATCCCACAAAGGAATTAAAATTATACAGGTACGCTACTTATTTTATAATATCATCAACAGTTTATTTTCTAAACGTTAATTTTTTCTTTAGGGCTCTTCAAAACATTTTATACCACACAGTGCCATAACAAGTTCCGTACAAACGGACGATATAGTAGCCTGCGTTCTGCTACTATATAATCCAGTCACAAAATGCCCTTTACATGTCCATGCATATCGCTGTGATTCCGAGACTACTGCCGAAGCCTTAAATCAACAATTGCAAATTTTAATTAATCGTCCAGAGAATCAAAAACGTTTTGAAGATTTGGAATCCAGGTAAAGTAATTGATAGAAACTGAACACAAAAGTTAGAAACTGTTATCAATTACCATTGCATTAATTATCAATTAAATTCGAAACCTTTTCTTGCATTTCAGATTGGGAATTATACCGGGTATGCCATCGTTATCCTCGAACAAAACATCGAATCACAACGAAGAAATTAATCATAAGAAAGAGCCACAACACAACTACGATGATCATCACCATCATCCACAAAAGCACTCCAGATCAGCCAACAGACATGAACCATCGTCTTCATCATCGAAACGGTTTGTTTCATCAATGGGCAGTGATACTGGCAACAGTACCAGAGAGTCCGAATGTAGTGAAGATATCAGTGGTAATTCACCAATATCACGTTCCCCATCTGGTATTAAACCTTTGCCGTTACAACAACCATTGCCAAATCCAGAATTATTTGATTCTTTAGCGGCTGAGTTAAGAGCAAAACTCAATGGTAATGGACCACCATTACTGCTACCACCACGGGATTATGATACCGTACACAGATCAAAAGGAAATCTAACAGCCATTGAGTTGAGACGTTGTCGTAATCAATTAATTGTCGGTAGTGCTAGACCAGGTTCTAAAACTGAATTGACACAAAATTTACCCAACAATGGCGGTAAACAGGTATCGTCTAGAGGTTCTTCGGGCATTGGTTCCGATTTGGCACCCAGTCCTGAAAGGCAAGATATAGGAACCTCAAGTGGTAAGTGATTTTTCGGAATGCTTTACAAATTTTGTATCTTCCTAACTTACTTATCGTTACAGATGATGAACACTGGAGCAATGAAGCTGATAATTCGGTAATCGCTTTGAAACCTTCTCAAATATCTTTGGAACGTTCCGCTCCTCTTAGTACCCATCACGTGAACTTGACACGCAAAAATGCCGTACATCCACGAGACGATAGCTACTTGCGCGATTTACCAGCTAAACCCTATTCGCCAAGAGATAAATTGCCACCTTCTAATGAGCGAGACGTAAGATCAAAAACTCCCTCATCCGCACCTTGGACTAGGGAAGATGAAATTAAACCGATTATTGTCAGACCCTCTAACTACGACTCTAAAATAAATCGTGTCTTACAAAGCGAACAATACCAATACAATCAACACAAATTAGAAGAGAAATCCAGAGAACGTTCTAAACAACCAGATGTAGAGAAAACCAATGAACTGGCTGCCCTGATGAAGAAGAACATGTCCTTGAATCATGATGTTAATGAGCAACGTTACAAGTACAAATCCAACAATAGTTTAGATGACTTTGAAGACAATCATCATCCAAATCACCACAACTATCGCAAGGAAAATCTTACGGACAAACAAAAATTCATGGAGTATACCACGTCTAAACCGAAGCCATTGCCACATGAGGTACAAAGATATGGTGGCAAACATCGTTATGTGGATCCAGCTGATTTGCCATTTGAACAGAATGCAACAAGAGATAAATTCGCTGGTAGCTATCATAGAGAATCACATTCACCTGATCAGTCAGAACTAAGTCATCGTACAGCCGAACGCCCGGGTGCCAGATCTAGAGATGTACGTGAGACGCGTGAAGTGCGCGATGTACGTGAACCAAGAGATTTAGATGTTGTGAAACATCATTCTCGTGACAGAGAAAGAGAGCATATTTCACGTAGCCAAGAACGCAATCCTTACAGAGAACCTGAAAGCATTCCCTATATCGAAAGCATGGAAAAGATGATGAAATCCTCAGCTATGCGCTACAAATCCTATGACAGTAATGGTGAATTGAATGTGGCTAGAACAAAAGAGCCCCTCCATAATAAATTGAGTCAAAGGAGTAAAGCCCATTCCCATGACGACGAACGTGATTACGGCTACAATTATAACTCACATGGACGACCAGATTACAATACGAGCTCTTCGAATAAGGAACGTTTCATAGAGTCAAAGGAAAAGTTTCGTGCTATGGAAAGATCTGGCAGCCGTTATGATTTAGCGGATGAAAAAGATGTAACAGATTACAAGTCACGTTCCAGAGGTCCCATCGAAACACCAGAACCGAAAACTCGAGCCTACGATGACTGGAGTGATGAGGAACATTTATACGATGATCCACCACCAGAGATTAGATCGCGTTCCAGATCACGTGATCAATGGGCAGAACAAGGCATGCGAGCCACAAAAGTTGAAATGCCATCACGTAGCAATCGTCATCGAGATAGCTCGGGTAAACGGGCTGAATCCAGAAATAGACTGGATAGCAATGAGTACCGAGATCAAACACGTTATCGTGAACAGCCACCACTAGAACATCATCATCGTTCGGAGGAACAACGCATACGCGATAGAGATCATTCGCGTGAATATCACAGACGAGACTACTCACCTGACAGACGTTCGGGATCGGATCGAGTGCAACATCATCGTTCAGAACGTTCTATGGAACGTCATCGGATACCCGATGATGCTTATGTAGGAAATTCTCTCTCGAAAGCTTCACCACCTAGCAGCAGTGGTAGTGGCATAGGTGCTCCCGTACCACATAGCAAAGCAAACATTACAAATATGCCCAAGGGTTATCGTCACAGCTATGCCGAGCCGGTATTCTCTAGATCAGCCGGTCGAGTAGGACTGGCTGCCGTCAACCCTTATTAGTGTAACCTTATATACTAGACACAATACTAAAAACAAAATGTATTTCAATTGATGAATTTATTTTTTTTTTATAACTTTTATTAATTAAACAATAAAAAAAAGTTGTATAGAAATGGGAATAGCGATTCTAAACAAGGTTTCTATTGATTTCTACGGTTTAAAAATGTAAAGGAAACACGGCAATCGCACTTAAAGTGTTGTAAATGTTTTTATTTTTTATTTTTTCTAATTTTTAATTTTTTTATTATTAAATATTATTGAAATTGTTTTTTTTAATATTATTTTTTATTTAAATTGTTATAAAAAAAAGAATTTTAACTAAAATTTACTTATTAATTATTGAATCTGTAAAGCCAACAGAATTAAAGTTTTATTAACCCTACTTACAAACTTATTGGAAATATTCAAAATTCGTTTCAATGTTTTAAATTTTGGTATTAAAAAATGCATTTTTCAATATAATCAATCCGCTCAATCCGCCCATAATTGAACATGTGTTGCTCTGTGAAATATATATAATTTACTTCATATAATAAACAAATTTTATAGATTCTTATAAACATACACGATGTATTGTATTTATGTAAACATTTACCTGTGGATGGTTATTTAATTCAAATTGTATGCATATTAAAATATAAAAAAAAACAGAATTAATCATATTTTATATTAAAAATAAAAAATTATAACTTTTTTATATTCAAAATAAATGATGATTTTATATTGAACAAAAAACAAGTTATGACGTTTTTATTACCAAACTAAAAATTAAATCAAACGGTGCATATTAACAGAAGTATAAGCTGTACTCGATTTCAAAGCACAGTTCCTTGAGGGAAACGATATCGTAATTGCGAATAACTCTGTGAGATATTCTACGGCATGCCTCTTCGACTGAAAAAACACAAAGCTGGACTGTTCTCGGACGGTACAGAGTATGGATAGAGGTATGCCTTACAGAATTAAGAGGCTATCTTACTAGGTATCGCGTTCTGAGGACGAGGACTAGTTTGTGGAAAACAGTCACTACTTTTATACGGTAATTTAGAAGAGCTTAAAACGATCAATATACTGACTTAAGTAATGTAATTCATTGGTATAATCAGGATACTAGATCAGAATACTAGGAAAGGGCTTTCATAATCACCTTAAGTACTTAGTGTCTACAAGGGCTTGTAACCTATTAAGATTCTTCTCGAAAAATGAGAGCTGTGTAGCTACAACAGAAGGCTCCAAGCTTCGAGTGCAGAGTGTTCATAATTGGAAAAGATAGTATTATGCTGATGCCCTGTCACAGCAAAGTTGTTTTTAAGATTTTTTGTTATAAAATCTCACAAACCATCTAAATCTGAATGATTATTTCAATTATATCTCAACATAAAACTATAAATGTTATTATATAAATGATTTTTTAATACCGTTATTTTGAGAATTCGAAAGTGCCCTAACCGTTCTTAAATAATTCAATGCAAGAATCCCCTAAAAACGAAATACACCACACGTAACAGAAAGAATAAAAACATCCGGCATCGCTCGTTATTGTTGTCATTTCCCAGTGAGTAAGAATTTTAAATAAGAAGAAGCATAAGTTTATTTTAGCAAAATTTCAATTAAAAACAAAAAATGCATTCAAAAGGTAATTATAAATAAAAAATTAGAATAATTTCTAATTAGTTATTAAACTATTAACAATTTTTAGACGAACCGGCGCAGAAAAAGCCTAAAATCGATGTAGAAAACACCAATAATGAAGACGGTAAGTTTTATGCCGGCATACGTAGTTGAGTAGAGTTTCATTTGTTTTCTTCTTTTCACACTTTCTAGAATTGGACACACCGTCTGTGTTTAACCCCAAGTACCGGGTATGTCCTTATCTAGACACTATTAATCGACCTCTGTTGGATTTTGACTTTGAGAAACTGTGCTCAATTTCTTTGACGCGTATAAACGTTTATGCCTGTCTGGTATGTGGCAAATATTTCCAAGGACGTGGTACAAATACTCATGCGTATACACATTCAGTGGCGGATGCCCATCATGTCTTCCTGAATTTGCAAACCTTGAGATTTTATTGTTTGCCGGATAATTATGAAATTATAGATTCATCGTTGGACGATATAAAATATGTGTTGAATCCCACCTTTTCGCCACAGGATATAAGTAATTTGGATAAGGCTGATCCCAAACATTCGCGTACTGTAGATGGTACTCTCTATTTACCCGGTGTAGTTGGCTTGAATAACATAAAAAACAACGACTATTGTAATGTTGTTTTGCATGCTCTGTCACATGTGGGTCCCCTAAGAGACTATTTTCTGCGTGAACAACATTATGCCAAAATAAAAAGACCACCCGGTGATTCCATTTTCAATCTGGTACAACGTTTTGGTGAATTAATGCGTAAAATATGGAATCCACGTAATTTTAAGGCACATGTATCTCCACACGAAATGTTACAGTCTGTGGTATTATGGTCTAATAAGCGTTTCCAGATTACCGAACAGGGAGATCCTATAGAATTTCTTTCATGGTTTCTACACACTTTACATAGAGCCCTCAAAGGCAATAAACGTGCCGATTCTTCCATTATTAATAAAATATTTCTGGGAGAAACGAAAATTTACACAAGAAAAATTCCTCCCGTAGAATTAGATGATACACAGAAGACTCTACTTTTGGCCACAGAAGAATATCAAGAGAAATGTGAGGATTCCAATTTCCTTTACTTAACCTGTGACCTACCACCGCCCCCGCTATTCACTGATGAATTTCGAGAAAATATTATACCTCAAGTAAATCTTTACCAATTGCTGGCGAAATTTAATGGTACCACGGAAAAGGAGTATAAAACCTATAAAGATAATTTTCTTAAACGTTTCGAAATCACCAAACTGCCACAGTTTATTATACTTTATATAAAAAGATTTACCAAGAATACATTTTTCTTAGAGAAAAATCCCACCATCGTTAATTTTCCCATTAAGTAAGTTTAGTTATTTAATTACTGACTAATAAACAATTTTATTTGTGTTGTATTTCCTTTTTTTTTATAGAAATGTCGACTTTGGTGATATTTTATCCACTCCAAATCGTGAAAAATTACCCAATAGCAAATATAATTTAGTGGCCAATATTGTACATGATGGCGAACCAAATAAGGGTACTTATCGTGTTCACATTTTACATAAGGCCAATGGTCAGTGGTATGAAATGCAAGACTTGCATGTTACCGAAATTCTACCACAAATGATCACTTTAACCGAATCGTATATCCAAATTTATGAAAGATGTACGGATTGATTAGATGATGGTAACCAATAAATTCAATTGAAAAGGTAGGCTTTAACTTAAAAAATTAAGATACAAATTTTAATAATGTAAAAACGGAAATTGTAATAAAAACTGTAAAAAATTTATTTTCGAAAAAATAATTCTGTAATAAAACTAACTTCTATGTTAAATGTAATTTGTTTAGAGATTATAAATAATTGATTTTAAATATCTTACAAATTTTCTACCTCCGATTTAGCTCTGCATGAAATTTCGAATATTAATTTAGGGATTATAGACGATATTTTTGTATTTATTAGCAAAATGTATAGGTTTACGTAGAGGAATTCTGGCATCGACCATACAATATGTGATGCTCTCAATTTTTATTCTCAATAAAATAAATAAAGATTAGGATACTGCTGATAAGTAGTCTTTAAAAAAAACAAAAATTTCGCCATTGGGATCTAATTAATAAAAGCACCCTTGAAAAGTCTGTCTAAAAGCACGCTGTTAGTTAAGATGTAAATTCAATCAACGCTACATCGAATTGCAACATCTCTATTCCTCCATAACACAGGGCACTGTGAAATCAAATGATCAACAATCTCATAGTAGATCAATACAATTGCTATGGAATTCGTTAAGAGTAAGGTGTAATGCTTCATATGAGCATATTTTCACAGTTACCACCGAGCGTAAAAGACTTCACAATAAGGTCACATCTTGCCAAATAACATTACAAGAAATTTCTATATACACTTTGTTCTGGATAATATATAAGTACGAATTAAATCTAAATTTGAAGCACACCCAATTTGCACACCAGAAATATGGTCAAAATGAGAAACCAAAAATACCTATCCTTTTAGCTTCAGTTCTAGGCCATCCAAAGCAAATCTCGCAATCTTATTAAAACACGTCATGCAGTTCTTTATCTGGCTGGTTTGTAAGGTAACTGTTCCTTCGGCTTCTGGTCTATACTTTTAACGTAAAAGCCAAGTCCAACCTTATAACTTCTGGTAATACGCTGTTTAACGCAATCGACAATTCGATGTGAAGTACACAAATGAGACCTCATGTAATGTGTGAAAACAATCTCTATGTTCTATTTCATAACTGTCTTGTTTACATGTTTTTTATTATATTACTATGTCAGAAGGGGATGCATTCTATACTTCTGTTATAATTGCTAACTAACATTGTCTTGGCAATTCTTTATTTATAAAAAAGTCGTTCAAACGAAAAAAGTGAAAATATGTTCGGCTTTGCTTACTCTGTTATAATAGATTAAATTTGAATTTGTGCCACAACTAATGTTTACTTTACTTAGAGCCCCCAAGGTATTAATGTTAAAAGTATCATATGCTCATGTTTACATACATATGTATGTATGTTCAAAAAAACCGTTATATTGACTTATTTAATTCTAGTCTAATACCACAAATTTAAATTTGAAATATTAAAATTAAATCATTTCCACAACATCTAAAAATACATTTAACTCTATGATTTATTAAGTAATAGGATTTATAAATTAATAAATTTAAATATAAAAAGCAAAATACTTTTGTAAAACAGTGTAATGTATTGTTTACTTCCTACAGCAAATTAAACACTTGACTTATGCTCATGCGTCGTTATTAAAACCAAAACTAGAATAACTTTTGTCAAATAACATCAACCATTAGACTAATTACCACCGGATTTATTTGTCCTATATAAATTCGAATTATTGAAATACCTGCTAAAAATCGATTTCAAAATATTTAATTGTTTCAAAAGTAACAAAGGGAAATACACAGTGTAACATGGCTGAAGGTACTTATGAATATGAATGCATGCGAGCTGAATTACTGGGCATTGAAAAGCCCAATCAAGAAGAATTTGAAAAGGCCAGAGCTGAACGTTTGCAACAGGAACAGGCAGAACGGGAAGCAGCTGAAGCTAAGGTAATCAACTATCAATTCCAAAATAAACAACAGCACAATTGAGACGAAGTTTTAAACTTATAGATTTTAGAGGAACAAGGTGAGGCATTGCAGGGTGCTGGTAGTAGATTGGATGAGCTCACTAGTATATTATCATCGACCCAACAAAAAATCAATCGTTTCAAACAGAGTGCTTGTGGTAGTCTAACAAATATTTTCAGTAGAACCAATTCGATGGACACTGGTAAAACGCAAACGAATGAAGACACACCCAATACTTCGTCTAGACGTAATACCACGGCAGCCAGTACAACGGCTGATATCAATCAGGCTTTGGACAATTTGGATAATATGCAACACCAAGAGGGTCAACCAGTTATCCCAACTGAAAAAATACGACAAGCCAAATTGGATTTGGATAAAAAAATGTCTTCACAATTGAGCACATTGGATAGAATGATAAATCAAGCTGAAAATGCTGAAATTGCTATGCATCAACAAACCCAACAAATGCGTAAAATGGCCAAGTAAGACATGCGTTTAAAGAATTGTATTAAAATACAACGATAATTATCTAAAATATCATTTTATTAATATAACCCCCCCCCCAACAAACTTTGTTACAAACTTAATTACAAATCAATATAATAAGATACTATTTTCTTTTAATTTCTGCCAAACGAAATATCATAATGTGTTAGCATTTGTATTTGTAGCATATTGATTATGTGGTTAAAACATTAAAACTTCCAATTAACAAGATACAAATATTATGAAATATATTAACATAATTCCTGTTTTCGTTGGTTGGTTATATCAAAACTAAACAATTATCATTTCCATTTTGATTTTTATTATACTATTTTTAATATTTTAACAACGTTGTACTAGTAAAAATAAATATATATATACGATATAAAAAATACAAATATTCACAAATATATAAGCATAAAACAATCTTTGCAATAATATTTGTTTGCATTATACAACAATTTGTAGATTAAAGGAAAAAAAATTCGGGATATTTTTCTAATAATGCTTCTAAAGGAGCATTAATGGCGGATAAATGATAAAAATCGGAGCAGTTTTTTGTTAAAAAAGGAATTGATATAAATTTTATTGTTAATGTCAAACTATAAGAAGGTAATTGAAAGAAGAAAAAATACTTCATCTTATGGTATCAGACCGTAACACAAGAAAATGTTGAGGCATAGGGTGGAATTCGATTGATTTTGAAAGGAAAATATTTTGCAAAATTGAAGAAAATTGTGGAGATTGATTAAAACTTATTGACACTTTTGTAAAGTTTTTCTCTGACTATAGATTTGGGCACAATTTTTAATAACGTCATGAAAGCCTATCTTTATAAATTTCAGTTTGTTTTTTGTAACAAATTGATTGGAATATTAACTAGGCTTTGTACAGATATTGCCATTAAGATGCAGCTTTAGCTTGTATGTATAATCGAATTTGTCGATGTCAAAATTGTGCTGCATCTAATTCACCATAAATATTAGCAGCACAGACTTTAATACTTCCTTCTTCCCATCTTAAACCGCCTTTATTGATAAAAACCTTTACAACTACCAGAACCTAATGTAATATTATTAATAAAATATATAACTAAAAGAAAAATTATCATTATTAAAGCGATAAGTTTCAGGTAAAATAAGTGTATTGTTATATAGCTCCTCGCAGACCGCGCTAAAAAGAAATGGTGAAATTTTCATCTTTAAAATATTTACATTCTGCTGCCAATAGTCTAATAAGGCAGGCCACTTTGTATTATACGATTCAGCATCATCACACATTTCTTTAGTTATTAAGCGATAAAGAATTTTAAAGGCCTTGTTTTCGTAAAGATCGATTTCCTGATGTTCAATGACAACATTGCTCTCCACTTCACTTCTGTTGCTTAAAATCGGCAACTGTTTCTCCAGTATATGCATAAGTAAATACTGTTGCTGTCTATTGGGAAATGTGGCTTCGATTAGTACTTTGGTAAAATGCATATGCCTGAGTAAAGGTTCCGGAGAAGGCAGAGATGTTTCCTCAATTGCTTTCAACATAAGTCTTTGTATTTGGCTTTTAGTAGTTAAAGGAAAAACCTTTGAAATTTTTCCTTTGGTATTAAAACGTACCGAATCACTCCATAATTTGGCAGCTTGGCTATTAAACAAACATTCTCCTAAGTACTGTAAACATCTTTTGCAATATAAATGATTTTCTTTTACCCGTACGCCTTTCTCAAGGCTTGTCATGTTTAGCACTATGAATTCAAACCCATAAAACAGATCTTTTATGCTGGGTATCAGAACATCTTTGAATGATGGTCCATGATGGCAAAAGAAATCACTAGCATCTATCATGCCCGAAGGAAATTCTCTTATTTTTTCATACTTTTGCTCTACAGCCAGTAAGGCTTCACAATTGCTACATTGTAAGCCAGTTGCTTCATCCTGTTCCGCTAAATTTAATTGCATCCCACTACGGATTTCAGTCTTGTCATCTTCTCCTTGCGTATGAATATCTTCAATGCCGATGCGAAAGGAGGCATTCCCAGTGTCCACTATTAAATTACTTAATGTATGAGGTGTAATTTTGAAATATTTGTTGACTAAAATATCTATTTTACATTTTGGTGTTTCCAATTGAATTTTAGTTTCCTTTATATTAAGTTTAAAATTTTCCGCAACTTCTAAAGATTTCCCATACTTTAAAAACACATTTGCACAGCATAAACGCTGGCGCACTTCAATGCCAACACAATGCAACATTTATTTACTTTTCTTTTATGGGAAATGTGAAATATGAAACGTTAAGAGAGAGCTTAGAAGAAGAGTGTAAGATATACTAATCTGAGTTAACAAATACAAGACATGTGGGGTAATCATTTTGGGAGCGTGGTGAATTATGTGTTAATTGCGTTTCGAGGTATTTTATTAATACATACATTTAGTCAGAATTACGGCTGAATTCTAAACTAATCACTCATGTTGCGTTATTTTTATCCATGAACAGGGATCTACACACAAATCGACACGGCAGATTTGAAAAACTCTTCCATAACAATCAATTTATCTTCAGATCTTTTACCAGTACGCTGCTGAGAGGGGAGCCGCCGAAATGTACTTTTTTTAATGCACTGCGCTTATTACGTACTCTTCGTGAAGCGATCAATTTATATCCATCCCATGTAGTTGATTATTTTCACATATGTTCGCTAACTTGCTGCAGTCAGTTGGACATGAATCAACAGTAGGCCAACTATTACTCCAGTCGTTATTAAGCCAACGGGTAAAGTTCGGTTGAACATAAAACAATATATGTGGCCATATTTATTAAAAACAATTGCAATGTTGCCAATGTTAAATAAGCCTTATAAGGCTTATTTATTTTTTGTCTATCGACAAAAAAGCACTATTACCATTTTATATTAAAAAAAAGAAATTGTTTTTTATTATTTATGTTTAATTAAGATATGCTTTTTTTACTTTTTCACAAAGCATCAATAAATATAATAATTTTTATAATCTTTTGTTTCATAGGCGTTTGGGGTATTTCCCAACTGCCTTTGGGCGTTAAATTAGAAGTGGCAAGCAACAATAGTGTAAGATCCCAAAAAAGTTTGGCAAGCCTGTTTTAATTTCACTTTGTCATTGCCACTTTTGCATCTACCGTAACATTTTGCAAAAAAAAAGAGGAAATAAACTTTCCTACGAAGCAACGTATTAAAACAAGCCAAAAAAAGAAAAAGTTTTTTTTTTATTTTTTAACCTAACTTAGTTGTTTTTGTCAATTTGTGAATAATAAAAAATGTGTAAGTAAATTATGAAAAGTGCTCTTATGACAATTTATAATTAAGTTTTAAAGTGAAAAGCAACTATTTCTCGTAAATACATACACTGTGATGCAAATGCACCCACAATATTTTCCTATTTGTAATTCCCCAATTGGCCAATTGTAACTTATAGAGAGGAATTGAAAAAAAGAAAAAAATGTTAATAAAACTAATAGAAAACAGAAAATATTAAAAATCAAAACTGGATATTGTAAAAATATAAGTATATGCATACATATATATGTATATATCTATAAACGATTGCATATGCCATACTTTTTATCTATTTGTTGGTTCAAATGTGGCACAGCGTAAATTCGTTGCGGTTATGGAATTTTGTAATATTTTTTCTTAAGACACACAAACAAAAGCAAAAGTCTGTCTCATTTTTGCTCCGCTACTCTCCTCTATGCTACGATATAACGTTAGATGTCTTGGCAGCAATAAGCAACGGGCATAGAAAGATGCTTTGTGCGCCTCTGCTGTATTTGTTGTTGTTGCTTTATTAGCCTAGATTTTAAAAATTAATAATTATACTGTTGTTATCTTGTCGCCTCTTATTGTTTTCTTTGTTTTTCAATTAAGTTGGAAGTGTTAAGATAAAAATATTTACCAGCAAACTCATTAGCATTTTATTTTCTACGTTGTGTTGTGTATCGTTTTGCCTTTTTTTCCATTTTATTTTTTTAATTTACTATCAATACTATAGAAATTTTTATAGCTCTCACTTTTATTTTTGTATTTTGATTGTTTGTAAGTTTTTTTGTTGATTAAAAATGCAAACACGTAATATCTGAATAAACAATCCGTATGTCCAGCTCAAAAGTTATTTTAAGCTCTTTATATTGTCAAAAAAAAAAAAAAAAAAAAACAAAAAAAAAGACTTGTAATGCATTTTAAAGTTAAAAGAACTTTAGAAGATAAAGCAACTTTGTATTGAATTCATGTATACTTTAAACAAACTTCACATAAGTACGCTACAGGAGTAGGAGCTATAATTTCTTTTATATTTTTAGACTGGAACATTAAACGTTCAAGGTTTATAGAAAACTACTTTATTATTCGATTAACTCATTAGCGAGTATTATAGCAAGACAACAAAGCTACACACCCTGCCCCAATGACATCCAACTACATTTAATTCTAATAGAATTAACCATACGAAAAATCCTTAGACTTGATTCTCCGCAGATGTGATAATTATATGTAGTATGTATGCCAGGAGATGGGTTTTGCTTCGTCAACATTCAACTTGTCTTTGCTGTTTACAAAAGAAGTGAGCTATCAAAGCGGACCAATTCATATTTATAATTCACAATAAATTCAGCGATGAAATTAACTTTAACGCCTGAAAACTTTATTTTCTGATCGACAGCAATGTGGTATGTCCCGAGATCTGTCAGCAATTTATAGACCTATAAGTATAAGATGTATGATTGTATAACACTTTATCTGTCCTTCAGTTTAAAACATCTCTCCGACCATACTTCTACAGTAAAATACCTAACTTTCTCCAGCAACCTGCTGGTGTCCATTCGTAAAGAACTCCTCTAATCGATCTACTTGTAGTATACACCAATATGGATCTTAACACAATCACGCAGCGCATCTGTTGCGTCGCCTATATGGAGTGAGACCGTGTGGTCTTCTGTCTCACATCACAATAATGCTCGCTGGCATATGACAAAGTGTTTAGTTACCCTTAAGCCAATAGGTAGTTACATTTTTTATTCCAAAAAATGCTTTCGTAGGGCCAACACAAGGTGCAGAAGTCCTCAGCCACTTTTTAAGATCTTGTGCTGAACAGTTTTTTCATGAAAATGCCGCTTTAGAAGTATGATTCTAACTTATGAAAGTACATCTACCGCTCACATATTTAGCTCGATTGCAGACAAAGAGTTATATTTTTGGCCTGGCATACGTGTTCAGGGCCAATATAAATTTGAAATATAAATTTAAACATGCTATAAAGTAAAGTTTTACGAGTATTACATTAACAGGGCTAAACTTTAGATATAAAATGTTTGATAAGTTGACAGTTTTAACTAATCTACTGAAATATATGTATTTCACTAATTGTTCTCTCAAAGGGGTGGGTAAAAAAAAAATAATCGTTTGTACAATTTCTTTTCTGCCAGTGTTAAAATTGTATCCAATTACCAATAGGCGTCCCTTGCTCCGAACTACGCGACGAATTTTAAGAAATATACTTGAACCATCTTATCATTCAATTGGCTCAAATTTTCTTTTAGCCTCTACCTCGGCCATAACACAGGATAAATTGGACAAATGGCGTAAGGAGTTTTACAGCGAACCCAAAAATATTTTGGCACAGAATGTATGCTCCCGTTTCGATCCATTGGATGTCTGTTTGTCACGCAAACAATTGGAGACCACCAATCATATATTCACTTACAAGGTAATAAACAATAATAAATTAATTGCTTAATTAGTTTGTAAAATATTAAAATGTTAACTTTATATTGCAGGTGGAAATGGAGGGTAAACCAGTGACAAACCAAAAGAGTTCTGGTAGATGTTGGTTATTTGCAGCTTTAAATTGTATACGTTTGCCATTTATGAAGGAACTGAATCTAGATGAATTTGAGTTCTCTCAGTCATATTTATTCTATTGGGATAAGATAGAACGTTGTAATTATTTCCTTAATAATATTGTAAAAACATCCAAGCGTGGCGAAAAAGTTGATGGTCGTCTGGTATCATTTCTATTGAATGTAAGTTTGACTGTAGCAGTTTCTATTTTGTTTTGTTAAACATATGAATGAATTCTAAATAAACAATGCATATTTTGGTATTTTTAAGGATCCAACATCAGATGGTGGCCAGTGGGATATGTTAGTTAATTTGATTACCAAGCATGGTCTTATGCCAAAGAAATGTTTCCCCGAGAGCTACAGTTCTGAAGCTAGTATACGCATGAACAGTGTTTTAAAAAGCAAGGTATTTATTATCTTCTTAACACCATTTGCTCATTTAAATTACATAAAATTACTAAACATTTAACGTTCACTACAGTTGCGTGAATATTCCAAAAAACTACGTGACCTGATGGATAGAAATCCAAGCGATGATGAGGTGAATGCTAAAGTTGATGAGATGATGGGTGAAATTTATAAAGTTGTTGGCATCTGTTTGGGTATACCACCCAAAGAATTTACTTGGGAGTATTATGATAAAACCAAAGCATACCATTCTGTGGGTCCTATAACACCACTTGAATATTACAATACCATGGTTAAGCCAATCTTTAATGTAGAGGATAAGGTAAGCAAAGAAATATTAAATCATAAATTAAAAAAAAACAAACATTAAAAAAAAATTATTTTAGGTTTGCTTAGTTACCGATCCCCGTCCGTCTAGTAAATATAATCAAGCTTATACAGTAGATTGTTTAGGCAACGTTGTCGATGGTCGCCCAGTGCTATACAATAATCAGCCAGTAGAAATTTTGCTTCAAATGGTTGTGGCGAGCATAAAGGCCGGCGAACCAGTGTGGTTTGGTTGCGAAGTTAGCAAACGTTTCGCTGCCAAACAAGGTATAGAGGATTTGAATATGTAAGTAAAACTACTTGCAAATCTATCCAAATCTCTAATCTATTTAATGAAATATTTTACTTTTAGACACGATTTTAAGCTGGTATTTGATATCGATATACAAAAGACGTTGACCAAAGCTGATCGTTTGATTTATGGTGAATCTGCCATGACTCATGCTATGGTCTTTACAGCAGTCTCTTTAGATGTAAGTAAATTAAACACTATCAAATTGCTTCGGAAGCTAAAATTAACGAATTCTTTTTCATCTCCAGGAAAATTCAGAGCCAAAGAAGTTGCGTGTTGAAAACTCTTGGGGTGAAGATCGTGGCGAAAAGGGCTATTTGGTTATGTCTGCTGACTGGTTCAAAGAATTCGGTTTTGAAGTCGTTGTTGATAAGAAATACGTGCCTGCAGATATTTTGCGCGTGTTCGACCAAGAACCCATCGTTTTGCCTGCTTGGGATCCCATGGGTACTCTTGCCCAATAAATGTCTTGTCCATGAGTTTCACGTTTAACACCAGTGTTTTTCTAAATACTAATTACGGTTGCATAAACACAAGCAACACGTGCGCTATTCAGCTGCTTTTTTGTTCTGTTTAATATTTTTCTTCTTTTTTCGTGAATGACATGGTCATGTTCATAGTCTTCTCTATATGTATACATATATTTATTTTCTATCGAGTTGAGGCATTTGTAATCAATCAAACTGTTTTTCGATTCCTAAAGAATATTGGATACGTTTATAAAGCGATAAACTCTTTTATAAATATATTTAGAAATACATTCTTATAAAAAATATACAATATTAACACTTATATTTATTGCCCTTATATACAATTTAATTTACAATTGGCAAAAACAAAAAACAAAAAAAGAAACAATCAAAGAAAAAATAAATATAATTATAAAATGCATTTTCCAAAATGAAGAGCAGTTTTATTTTTACTGACGAAGTACATGTCCTTAATACATGGGTAACATTACAACTAATAATTAAACCAAAATAAGCATTGAAGATATCTTAAGCCAACCATTGACTTTTTTTATTAGACTAGTCTCAGCATAAAGAAATTTCTAATAACTTGTTTTTATAAATATTTATTTTTACATGCCACTTTTTTTACATTTGCATTTTTACTGGTCCTTTATTTTAGGAAATAGAACCGATCACAAGAAATAAGAACTAAAGATGTAAACATGTGCACTCAAAACAAAAATTTATGCAGGCAGAATCTATTTTAAAGTATTTTTAGAAACAAAAAATCATTTGAAATCCTGAGAAAATGTATGAGTAAAGGCATCATCACAGTTATCAATATATCTTGTTAATTGTCACCACATCCGCTTGACGACTCTAAGAGTTTGCTTTTCTTTTGGCGAGCCTTTAATCTTAGGCCATATTCATATTGTAATTTTATCCAGATGCCTTTGCACATTTTCATTAAACGGGCATCGGTTTCTTCATAACGTCGTGCAAAGGCATATTGTTGTCTAATGAGATATTTAGCTGATCTCAAGCGACCAGTTTGTATTAACGATATACTATAGAAAAGTTTACATCTGGCTTGCAGAAAAGGATCACCCAATCTAATGCCTATTAGAAGTTGTTTCCTAGAGATTTTTCCAGCCATTTCAGCCTGAAATTAAATAATTAGTATAAGCAATGAGTTTTTATACGATTTATAGATTTTCCAAGAAATTTAACTTACGCTTTTTGTGAATTGTTCGCCTAAAGCTGAAAAGGCACCACCTAAAGTAGACAACCATGACATTAGATGATCGATTTCAATTTTTTCCCATAGCGTAATTGCCAACATACGATTCCTATAATAGAATAAAGAATAGAATATGTAAGAATATATGCATTACAAATACAATAAATTGTACAGTAATAATCTAGACATTCAACTCTTTTTCAAATATGCTGATGAGCTGACTAGGGCCGTTATAATATGTTATAGGGCATATTTATACTCATTGCTTTGGCTAATTCGGATATTGTCCACTCGTTTTACGCGGAAACTCAATCTCGTTGGCATCTGAAATGTACCTGCAGGCTCTGTTAGACACGTATGACCAAGAGAACTCACTTTTGTCCTTCACACAATAACGATTCTTACAGGCCCCTGTCCTCTCGTTAGGCATGCCAAAAGACGACTTCTGCAGGAGCTGCGAGTCTGAGGACGAGAAAGAGACTGTCTTTCACATCAAGTGTCAACGCCCTGCTATTGTCATGTCATGAGGTTTCTGATCTTTCATTTTCTGATATCTTAAACCGAGCTCTCTAATATAACCATTTCGCAATATCAAGATTTATATTGACCTCGGTTTGGTTAAACCACGGGAAGAACTATTTGTTATATCACAATAGGCCTAAGTGCTAGGATTCTGCAACCTAACCTAACCTACAACAACTTACCACTTCCAATCGATTATGTCCCTTGCCGGTGGTATTATTTGCAGCCACAATAGTTGTAAACTCTTTAAATTTAGTTCAGTGCACAAGAGATTTCTATATTTAGAATAATGCAATAATTCCTTATTAAAATAGAAAAAATCTATGGCATCGATATTCCATTTTAGACGTTTCATCACCTGAAACACCGGCAGTTTTATGGCATTTGGAGAGCCGTTTTGTCTTTTGATCGTTTGCAAAATTTCTAAGCTAAAAGTTTCGTTGATACTGTTATTATCATTATTGGCATTGGATGTCAGTATATAGTATGTTTTATGTTGCCAATAATCACTAATGCAAATTATTAATGCCATTATTAATTTTTTTCTTTTTGTTCAGCTTTATTTTATTAAATGAAAAACATTGTTTCGTTATTAAACTTTACTCTCTAGCTAGCTTATTGGATGGTTTGTTTTTGTTTTGCTACTAATCATTCGATAAACGGTTCATAGGGAAGATACCATTACCTAGAGATGGAATGCAGATAG
Source organism: Sarcophaga bullata (assembly GCA_005959815.1). Classification (NCBI taxonomy): domain Eukaryota; kingdom Metazoa; phylum Arthropoda; class Insecta; order Diptera; family Sarcophagidae; genus Sarcophaga; species Sarcophaga bullata. Next base: position 142,938 of record QOCX01000082.1, read on the forward strand.
TTGTCAAATGTGGTGGTAATACAGCGCTAAATATTGAATAGGAATTGTAATGTAATTTTACAACGAATTTTTGGTTTTCGATTACTATTTGAATGTTTCAATTAAATAAATACACACACATACATAATACAAACACATAAGAACGATGCTATTGAATGTAGTTTCCCTTTTTGGTGTATGGATTCGATGAGAATAAATCCCACTTTTAGAAAGTAAACGTGATACTATCAGCTAGTTTTGCAAAATTGAAGATTTGAAATTTTGAAAACTATATAACCGAAAGAGGAATACCTTTTTGCAAGACAACTCTAACAAATATTTTGTAATCGATAAAAGTAAAAGTGATGAGTAGTACTTCAAGTAATTTTTTTATACTTTAACGTTTTAAATAAACAATTTAGCGATTTTTAATCTAAATTTCTGAATCCAGAGAAAATTTGCATTTCTAGATTATTTTATAATAATTGAACACGATTCTCATCCTTTTTATGTCCTCTACAAGGCAATTAATTACTTGTTCCGCTATTTATTATTCAGACCCACTTCAAGCGATTCAAGCACGTATTCAGCCGTGGCAGACAATCTGCCGCCTGTCTTAACAAGTTCATCCATCCAATCACTTTATTGCCGATATTTAATTTTTCTACGTAATATACATATATTTTTTGCCATTTCATTTAGAAATACCTGGAATTATTTGATCAGTCTGACCTTCTGTAGGAAGGATCTGAACATTCCTATCATTACTAGGCCTTACAGGTCTTCTACGGAGTTTAAATCATAAAAATAGTAGATCGTAGTATAAAGTACATGAAAACATTGTTAAAAAAGACTTCTATCTCACTTTCTGCGAAATTATTAACAAGCGTGGTCTAGATTTCTCATGATGGAACACAATAACTTTCCTGTTGACCAATACTCACAATCCAATTTAGTTGAATTAAACATCATTAAAAAACGTCCTACCTACTAATCATTAATTATATTGGGCTTTTAACTTTCTCTGAGATCTTCTTTTGCAATGCAAAAATATGGAGTCACTAGTCTTTTGATTTCTGAAGAACATTAAATTTTTTTTGTTTTGTAATGAAATATAAATTATTAAAATAAATATGAAAACATGGATTGTTTATATATATTTATTATTGCTTAAAAGTATATAACCAAAAGGGCATAGCCACTTGACCTTAAAATACATTGTCAAACATTCGGCACATATACTCAATTTCAATGGCATAATAATATAATTCCTTCTACACCCATATATACACACACCTACACACATTGTTTCCAAGTACTCCGTAAACAATACACATATGAAGTTGAAACGTAATATTTTTATAAAAATGTATTTTATTTAGTATTATGAATCTGGGTATCTAATTACTATATTCCATGGGAACACATTCTTCGGCCGCTACATGAGTGGGTGATGAACCATCCACCAAATGATCGGTCGGTTCACTATCCAAAGAAGGTTCATTACTAAACATTTCAGCGGGTACAGTGGCTGGCGCACGTTCGGGTATTAGATCCATAACAGAACGTTTAGATAATTGCCGTTCCACTTCGGCCTGAGTCTGTTGATTAACGCCAGCAGCATCTAGATTTCCATAAGAATTCAGTATTTGATCATTTGTTTCACTGGTAGGAGCAGGCAGAGAGCTTTTCTTTTTGCGTCCTCTGGTAGAGCCGGTGGTGGAGCCATTTACACTTTGTTCAAGTTTACGCCTAAGGGAACATAGTTTCTATTATAGATAAATTTTATATTTTATTTGGTGATAAAAAATCTTACTTTTTTGCCTCTTTGGTAGCCTCATCCTCAGACGATTCTTCAGTTTCTTCACTTTCCGATGAAGTATTTTCGGGTTTTTCATATTGTAATAGACGATCCAAGAGAAATGCTCTGTCTCTGGATACTTTTAATAAACGTCTTTGATTTGATCTTAAGGCGTCTTGGAAAAATTCGTTTTCCTGTTGAATACATTACAACATCCACTGGCAATTATTTACTATTTTTATAGCATTTTTGATATTAGACTACTACTTACATAAATTAAAAATTTTAACTTTCTTTTTAAATAACGATATTGACTTTTATAGTCTACGGTGCTATTGGTGGCTCCTGCTCCTTGGCGACTTTCTTCATTGTCTTGACTGTCTGAATCTGTGTCATCATTTAAACCCATATTTTGTTCATTATTTTCGTTCTGATGCGCTGCTTGCTGTTCGCTAGCCAATGTACGACAATACCAACCATCGAGCATTTTAATTCGATTTTGTTTTTTATATAAATCACAAAGCAATAAAAAAAACACGATTTATTTGTTTACTCTCCTCACAAAAACATCTCTAGAGATGGAAACTCGAACAAATATTTTGTAATCGATAAGAGTAAAAGTGATGAGCGTTTTTAACTAAACAATTTAGCGATTTTTAATCTAAATTTCTCAATTCCAGCGGAATTTTCTATTTTAAGTTATTTTATGATTATATTAATTGACTGAACAATAAATTTGTCCTTCTTTATGCCTTTGCAACTTCTGATATAATTTTATTAAAGACCCTTTCTTTTCTCAGAAACCTCTATAAGACAATTGCTAGTTCCATTATTTTAACCGGATATTCAGTCAGGCCGACTTTAAGCAATTCACGAAACCAGCAGTGGCAGACAAACTGCAGCCTTTCGCTACAAGTCTCTATGTTCTCTAGATTTCATTTCTCCACTTACATATATTCCTCCAAGAAAGCATCTGAATATTCCTAAGTTATATACACTCCGTAATACTTTAGTCAGTCTAAAGGATAACTAATATATACTTTTACTTGGAAACTGTTGTCGTTTCTAATAAAACGATAAGTCATATGGAACTATCTCTATATAATCCACCTCTTAGGATAATGGAGGAAATTTAGAAATATCTGTAGTCAAAAGCGGACGAAAGAACAAAAGATAATCTAAATTCTTAGGAATAGTATATTCATCTACCGGTTTCAAGACGTGGCCATATTAAATACTTGTCGACGTCCGATAGATAACTAACCAAGATGTTCGGGTCTTATGCATCAAAGAGAAGCAATGAACTCAGCAAAATAAATTATATGCGCAATAATTTTCACATTAGTTTTATTCAGATCTTTTAATGTAAATATTTCTTTTCATTTTCTGCAATCCACTTTTCGGCTCTATCCAGTAAACCGGGCACTAAACGAAACTCATTATCAGATCCACCGACAGTACCCTTTCGAACAAAACCATCTTGAAATTTATTCAAAATGCCAACAGAACTTAATTCTTGACTATTAACGGCAGGATTATTGCGAAAATTTGTTATATTCAAATGATCGAGTAATAAATCCATTTTTGATTCGTCCAATGGACAGTCTAAAAATTTAGCGATTTTATTAATGGAACCTTTAAGACTAGTGGCCATATCTTCGTATTGCAAATATAAAACATTTGTATCATTTTTATGATTCATGGCCTCTCTTAAATGACTGTAATAAGGCATCCAAGGATCTAGAAAATAAATATTATATAAATTTATTAAATTGTAGATAACTGTTATATAATAACATACTTAAACTTCTTTCGAAATACGACCAATAGCGTTCAAAATCGCCTACATAACCTTGAGTGCGAAATAAACGATTAAGATGATAAAATGACACGGCAACATCTCTGGGGCGGCGAGCAACGTAAATTACCTGTTAAATAATGGAATATTAGAGTGTATGTACTAAATGTTTATAAGTTCATAATTTTACTTTGCTTTTCTGTTGCATTACACTAGGCGGCAACAGCGAGAAGGGAAAATGGGATTTTATAAAACGCCTTTCAGTGTTTGGCATTTCTGTCAAAATTTCATAACCAGGCCTTGAAATGGTTTCGATTAATTCTTGATTTTCTTTGCTGTGTACATTTTCTTTTAACAGTTTATCTTTGATAACAGGATGCATGAATAAATGGAATCTGAAATTTTTTTTATATAAATTTCAAAATTTTTCAACTTCATTCTGATTCAAACATTTTTGTTCTGCACTGTTAGTTTATATAAAAATTTATATCGATTACAAATTAAATGTTTAATTTTAAGGAATTGAATATAATTTTGAAATTAAAAATTAATAAATGTTAATTAAAGCAGCTTGAAGGTTATTTTTTATATTTAAAAAAGAACTTAACGTATCTGAAACTCGATTACAATCAAGCCGTTATTAAATTCTTATCAAAAAATCTATATTCCATAAACTAAAATATAAGATCATTTGTATCTATTCAAGTTTAGTCATGAAACTACAATAAGAAGTAATTATTTAAGATTTTTTAAACAAAAACAATTTCCTATTCACTGTTGGTTTAATTAAGGAAAGTATTTACATTGTTTTTTTTTTATTACTTACTCAAAAAATGGAAATCGTTGTGTAAGCGGTATTTTCTTAGCCGTTTCAAAATCCAAATTATTTGCAACCAACCATACCAATTCTTGAGTCCATGTTGTACCTGAACGAGGAAAAGTCACTACCCATATATCACTTGGACGGGCTTGAAAATTGTAATAAGATTCAGCTTCTTGTTTATATTTCATAGGGAAGAAATATTTCTCTGGACCAACTTGTACAAAACCGTCTTTTTCGCCTGTAATACAAAAAAAAAAAGTAAATAAATAAATAAAATAAAATAAAATAAAATAAAATAAAATACCAAAGTAAAAATAAAATAAAATACCAAAGTAAAAATAATAAAATTTTTATTCTGTTAAAATTGTTTTTTATTCTTACCATGAAAATACTCCAAAAGTTCATTGTTGGTCTTCTTATCAACTAAAGATATTTCGTAGGGAAATTTCAAATTATTGTTTGTCGCTGCCATCGCATTAGACACTACTGAAAGTACTATGATAAAGTAAGTGAAATTCATTTATAATCGCTCTGTTTATATGTACGAACTGTGTTTGCAATAACACACTGATAGATCTGCTGCGTCAATAACTATATAAACGCTACATATTGAGGTTTTACAACCAGTTCTTTTTTAATAGCTGTAAACAATATAAGTCAAGCTTTGTGCAACAATTCTAAGAGTCAATAACCGGTTGGTTTATTTCAATAGTAGGTTATCAAATATAACATATTTCTCCAAACAAAAAAATATAAAACACGTTGAACTAGAATTTTTGGCAATAAAATAAAGAAAATAATTTCACTTTCTTTGACAATCAAATTATATATGTATTTAAATTTATTTGTTATCATATACATTTGTAGATAAAAATAAAAACCTTTTAAACATATCATTGAATTAAAACTTTAATCGACTCTTTTTTGGAAACGAGTTGAGTCGGCATAACAAAACAAAAGTATTCATATCTGTAAGCGACTATTTAACGTATTAATTATACAAAACGCCAATAGCATTACAAGCAAAAATAATTGTTTATGGTATAGTAATATTCACACACAAGACGACATACAGTTTAAATACATAGGCATACAAAATATAAAATGTTAAATTCTTATCTCTTAGGGTTAACGAATTAAGTAATAAATATGAAACATTACATTACATATGCAAATAATCCATAAGAAATGGTGTATCATCAGGGCCATATGGAGTTAATGGTACATCATAAGGTAGAGGAAACGGTGGTATACCATCGCGTGGGGCTCCCAAAGGAAATGTATCCTCTCCAATCTAAAATAAAGTATTAAATTTGGCAAGTATTTTATTTTATAAAAACATAAAATTAGAAAATAAATAAAAAATCAAACTTAAACACTTTTAAATAGGAAGAATAACTGAAAAATTTGTAAAAAAAGTGAATGTTCATTTGAGTGTTTGTTCGTGACATATCGGCAATAGATACCTATATAAAGTAAAATTGTTGTTACTGTTGATTCCACCAATTTACGACAAGCACAATTAAATCTTTGACTATTTACCATATTGCAAGAAATTTTAGAAATTTTCGTGAACATGCTTCCGTAAAAAATTTAAATTCTTTACGAATACTGATCGCTAAACGAATTTAACTTATTGCCATACTACGTTAAAAAAACACCATTCATTGGCGAAGGTAAGATGGTATAATAATGAACCCCCTTGCAGAAGCACCAGACAGATGTGGACCGACATGAATATATGCAGAAATGAATTTGCATTGAACCTAACAAGATTCCATCTGAGGAATGTCATAGCAGTGATAACTCTGGGTGCACACGCTAGAAGGCTGAAAATACCTCATAATGACTTCTGCAGAAGCTGCTACGACGAGAAAGAGTAGGACACCCCAGAATATCTTCTCTGTCATTGTCCGTCGTTTGAAAACCTAAGAAGTAGAATTCTTGGGCACCAAGAATTTAGAGGCAGAACAAAGACGATTTGAGGTAAATTCACACCTTTATAAGACAATAGGAATTTTTGACAGTTACCAACCAGTAGTTAAGTTTATATGGCGAAATAGGTAATAACGGTATTATAACGGAACCTTATAGTAACCTAGTAAGCTGCTCCCGGTGTGGAAGTTTTCAGCTTAAACACAAACTTATGAAATTGAAAAACAGGATCGGAATAAATTTGTCATAATAAAATAATAAACAAATGCTAGAAGTCAAATTTTCTAATTGAATTAATTAATAATTAGTAATGCTTATGCTTATGATTTATTTTATAAATTTAAAATAGTCATCAATAAAATATCAAACTTACCACAAATCGCGGCAAGAACAATACACCCACTTCGTAGTTTGCAATACGCAAACAGGGTGATATATTGACGGTTTTGTTAAAAGCACCCCAAGCTGCCTTCGATAGATTAGCTGATGTCAAAATAAACCAATACATTGATTTTTCCTCCAAATTAAAACGTGTATACGATTTTATATGTGGCATGGCACGAGAACGATTCCGTAACTTTGAACTCCATTGATGTAAATGGTTCTTGAGCCACGGTTGTTTATCGTTAGTATTTTTAGTGTACGGTAAACAGCCTCCGCCTAACATACCATCATGACTAGCGCTAACATTTCCATAACTGGGATAGATCATTTTAAAGGGCGGCAATTTACGCACACCCAAGGGAATACTGTCACGGCGTAAACTATTTAGAAAATCATGCTGTACCCATGATTGAACATTTGGGCCCAAACTACCAATACTGGAACTTTGGCACACAACCGGAATGTTTTCATCAACTGCTGCGCAGTGTTTTTGCAGAAGACTAGCCACACGAGGATGTCCCCAAGGATGACCACGAGGACCTTCACGGTGACCACCAGGAACGGAACCGATAAAGAAAACGCTAAAAGTATAATATTTAAATACAAATTACTTGTTTTACGCAAAATTAAGTGTGAAAAGAAATTGTATAAAATTGCAAAGCCATTATTTTTCCAATATACAGCTTCGGTGATTTGTAATTAAAATATTTTAAGACAATATGAATTTTGTTGCTAAATAGTTTATAAAAACGAAAGGCTTTAAAATAAAATTTGCTATCAACATACTTTATAGCACTGAAATCCGATTTACGTATGCGTGCAATCCACGGTTGTAGTTTGGCACATTTATACTCTACCAAATACAGCATTAGGTCCCTACGAAAATCTGTTGGACTTTCACCAGCCGCAGTGTCAGCATTTTCAGGCAATGCAGGACATAAAGGACTAATCCATATTCCCTGAGTACGGTTATGCCAATCATCTTCATAAAGATTAGCGGTAGAAACCACAACACGCATAGAACCATCTTTATAGCCCAAAAGCATAACTTTAGTGTGTGACGTAGCAAAAGGAGTAGGCATTTTTACTTTCACAGCCGTTACTTGAGGCTTATGCTTATCGATAGTTTGTAGTTCGGGAGACTCATCACCATATAAGACTAAGAGCGGGGTATTTCTGAAATAACGAATACTTTAAGTATTACTTCTTAAAAAGAGTTTTATCAAACATTTACAATATGCCTGCAAAGTAATAATGACCCAAAAGCCAACCTATGTCCACCATAAAATTGATTTGAACAGAGGTTTCAATAACACCCAGACTTTCATCCAAAATTTCTGAAATTGAAACTGAATTTAGAGCTAATTTGTTGACAAAGCTAAAAGGTTGTAGTTAACCTTGCATGGTAACCGTTAAGGGCTCATTATGTGTAGCCTTAGCATCAGTTATAGCTGTTAGAAATAAATTGTATGGTGCTGCAGCCTCTAATTTTTTTGCCATTTGTCCCTTTTCCACAACAACCGGTATATAGTCTTTAATATTTCTGGCAATTCTTTGTTTTTTGGCCAAATTTGAATCGTGTTTTGATGCACTTTCAGTAGACGTGGAAGGCTGTGGTGATTTGGAGCGTTTATCACAACTTCTACTGTTGTCGACCTTAAGCGGTTGCTGCTTTTCAATAGCGAACGATGTTGATGAACCCTGAGGATTTTCTTCTTTCCTTTTCGGTTTACTTTCATTTTTAGGAAACAGTTTTTCAAGTAACTTTATTTGTTGCAAGATTAATTCAGCATTATTAGCCAATTCCTTAGGTATATTGTATTGGTTGGTTTTGGGATTCAAGCCCAGCTTGTAAATATTGTCCACTGTAATATAAATTTAAAAGGATGCTTTAATTTGTTAAATTTAGACTTACAGTGTGGATGAGAAAATTCCCCAAAATGAATGGGATTTTTGCGATAACATTTATCCAAATAGGGACAAGGCTTTAAAGTAGACATTTTTCGTAAATATCGAATTTCGCAAATAACAATTTTAAATTTTTAAACAATCAAAATTTCTCTTGTGCGTTTAATTGACAGAAACACATTCCAGCAAAGTGCCAAATAGCAGCCCTGTATTTGCGCATATGCACAATACAGTGATGGTAATTTAAAACATAAAGAAGTGATAAGCAGATAATAAAACGTCTGTACATACAACTACGTTCTCTAGATATTAACATTTTACGGTTCTAAAATTTAAAAGTAACATGTTTCGCGAACAGTACTATTATATAATTATTATATATTAAACATAATTTAATTCACGTTTCATTTTTTTATTAACTCTAAAAATTACATCTGTCATAAATTACATAAATATCGTACGTATAACATAATTTTTTTATACTGCAGTTAAAAAATCTTTAAACACATAGTTGCATCACTATTCTTCACCCAGAGTTGGCAACATTTATTTTTTTTTGCAGTGAATCGAGTAGTCTACTCCATAGCAGCACAAGTTTTTCTCATTCGTATAAAAAATTATTCTTGTTTCACGCGTAGTTTACGGAAAAATCAGTTTTCTTATTGATATAAATGTATTTGTTGTTACCAAATTTAAAATAGCCTTGCGTGTTAATTAATTATTACATAAACAACATTAATAATTTTTAAAACGAACCACAACGATAAAAGAAATAATTTTTTACGAAGAAATGTTAATTTTTAATTCTTTTTTGATCGCCTTTTTCGTTCCCCTTGTGACTTTGACGGAAAACTAACAGCAAGATAATAAAAATTGTATAATCAGTCAAAATAATAGAAAATTTATAATTTATAGCCGTAAATAATAAAAAACGCGTAAATAATAATCTCTTAATATTGATGAAATGGGAAAACAATAGAATGACAACTACTCATAACAATAAAATAATACTTAAATTAATTACAAAGCGGTGCTTTAAAAATAAAAAATAAAATAAGACTGTGATTTTAAAGAAAGTAACGAAATATACGGAAAATCCCGAATTTTGCGAGAATAAGAATCAATGGTGCAATTTTAAAACAAGGAATCCCTTAAATAAATATAGAATATACCAGTAATTCATCTAAGATTCCTGCTCCCAGCTATATAACCTACAAATAACACTGTAGGCTAATTACACATACTATTACAAAAGGAATAATAACCAACATAAAAAGCGCAGCATGCACTCTTCCCTCAGTTGGACTTCGAGACTTATTTCGCGTGCCTTGCGCAATGGTTTCTCTACACTAATAGAATCAGCTGCAAATGCAACCACATCCGGAGGCATAGCTAAAGCTCGTCCTCATTTTATATCAGTTGTTTGTGGTTTCCCCAAAGACTTCCTAACATCCAAATACAAACCAGGAAAATATGGTGAGGATTCTTGGTTTAAGACCTCCACATCAAATGCTGATGTTTTAGGTAAGTTATTAAGCTTTAGCCTATGGAAAAATTGTTATAAAATTTGGCGTGACATCGTCTGAAGGTAATAAAACACGTGTAAGAGGTGTCCAATGTGATGTTTCCGATTACACATGTTTTTTTTATTTTGTCTGTCTGCTGTCTATCTCTGCTTTGGTTTATATTATTCACATTAACCACAGTGTATTGTTTTTGTTGCTTTTAAGGCTAGCATGTCTGTCCTTCTGTCGTTGCATCTGCTGTCGTTTACAATAATGAGCAAAAAATAGGCACAAACAATTTCATACATTTACTTAACAAAATTCATAGAAGACCCAATGACATATTCTTCTCAATGATACCTTCGCCGATGGAGGCAAAACAATTTTTTTTTCAAAATTGTACCTGCTACCAGATATCAACCATATAAGCTATTTTAATATAAAAATTAATAAATATATATTTAAAATTAGCCATTGATAGCTCTACTCGCTATTTTTATTCGCATCACTATATTTTCTTATGTTAGTACGTTCAGCCTACCTTCCACTATTTGCTGATTTTTTTTAACACCACCATGTGACTTTTAAAAATAACTTTCTTATGCTTCTGTACAGATGATATATTACATGTATTTGTTGTAATATGATCACTTACAGTTTTAAGCACTTATGCCACTTTAAGTTCCATGTGGATTATACTTGTTTAGGTATGCATTTTAATATTCAGTTCAGTTAATAGTTTAAACACTGGATTTTATTTATTTAACACTTTTAACTACAATACCGTTTTGGGGGTAAAAATATATGGAAGTTCTGTAAACTATATAAATATGTATATTGAGTTTTAAATCTGGGGATTTTTATTTTAAAATTAGTTGTAGTAAAAAAAAAACAAGACATTATTTATCGTTTAATTATTTGTTTTACTTTTTTTTTGGGTATTTTTGACATAAATAAAAAAGTAAATAACTCAAAAAAAATTAGTTTCTAAAGTAAACATGATTATTAAGTCAATATAGGATATATGTATGTACGTATGTATATACACACATTTATTATCAGTTACTTTATTTACCTGTCTGCATTAACAAATAATAAAGTATAATAATAATTAAAGTATAATAAGAATTACAAGCAAATTATATTATAGCTTGTATTCTGTTTTTGCTTTCTTATTTGTCACCAGTTCTAAATACAATTCGTGAATAGAGTATAATCTCGTTAACCCGGACAGATATAGTTTTAGCCTTTCTTTCTCGAAAAATGAAACAAAACATGCATAGCTATTATTATTTATTATTATTCAATTATAAAACAAATAGGAATTATAAATTCGCTAAAAAAAAATCAGTTTTATTTTTTTTAACCTCCAAAAATATGTGACACAAAATTATTATAAAAAAAAAATATTGTTTGTCTAGGACGTTATTTCCGTTTCAATTTCAATGCAATTTGTCGCATCTATTTCTATGTATTCAACCCGTCGCATATTTCCTACCGATGTTGAAAGAGTTTCACTCACCTCAAAATCGTAAGTTGTTTCTCGATCTTAGGTGGACTAGCATTTATGGCAAACTGGACTAATTGTTGTAGCGTTCAATTTCTTATACAGTTGGTCTATTATGACGGACCATATCTGAATAACTACCTTCATAGTTTTAGTTTCAGCTATGTTTATGCGTTCTTGGGCTGTTAAACGCTTCATGTTCGTAAAGCGCAAACTTTTCTCTAACTAAGATACTTTAGATAAAAGATACTTAACAGCTGACAGCTTTGCCAGACCTCTGGTTTTGAAAAGTAATTTTTCCTGAATCTAAAATCTTGGACCATTAGTTTTCTTTTAAACATTTCAATTATTATTTAATTTAGATACCATTTTAATAGCAACTACTGTCAAATGAATTGTAATGAAATTTGTTCTATTATTTTATTATTAAACGATTTTTTTTACATTAGCATTTCTGACAATTAGTCATGTTGTAAAATTATTATAATACATATACATACATATTACAGTTTCATATAATTGTTTACCATATGCATATTATTTGATTTAAAACTTACCTTTAATTTGTTAGTTTATTACAAACATATTTATAAGTATGCATAGATTTTTATGTATATTTATTTGTAGCTCTTTGTACTCTCATATTTCATTTGGTATTATACTGGTTACTAACACACCCTGCTTTATGATGATGATGATGATCTAGCTCAAAGTTCATTTTTGTTGAACATCGTCGAAGAATTTTTAATTGATTGAATATTTACAATACGATGATAGAGAAAATGACACTTTTTATTGTTTAATTGGTTATTGCGAATATTTATTTCAATAACGAAACACAGTGCGTATGTATCTGTATAACCATCAAAATAAATAAAACAACTATGAGTTTATAATAAAAAATTCTATTTAATGTCGAATTTCTGCTGACAAAACCTTTTTGGATATAAGGTACCATATTATACGTATTATTTTATTGCTTTAGAAAAAAAAAATATTAAAAAAAAATATTTTTGCTTCTGTTTTTCCTAAAGATTATTAATTATTATTTTTTATTAAGACTCATTAACTTAATCGCCATTATAAAATTAACAACCGTAAAATAGTTTAATCCAGTGTTTTAAAGTTTTGTTGAAAAAAAAAAAAAATAAAAATGAGAAACAGAAAAAAATAAAAATGACAAATGCATTCTAAATCTTAATTTTTTTATTGAGTACTTGAATTTAAATAAAAAGTAATAAAAGTGTCAATAGGCAAAAAAAAATATTCATTAACTATGTAGATCAAAGTTCATTTGCATCAAATTCTGTTCTGTAAAATAAAATATGCTTTCAGGAATAATAAACTTTTTATACATACATTGTAGTAAAGATTAATGAAGAAACAATTAAAATGTTTCTCTTTAGAAAAATTACAATATACAAGGCATAGATATAAGCACCATAAATAATGGAAAAATTAATATAAATTGTTAGTTGTTATAGTTACTAATAAAATACATAAAATTTAGCCGAGTTGGAAAGGTTAAGGTTTTAAATTATTTTGANATTCCTGTTGTTATAGTTACTAATAAAATACATAAAATTTAGCCGAGTTGGAAAGGTTAAGGTTTTAAATTATTTTGATAACATAGACATCACCTTTTTGCTATATCATTCCTTTTTTTTAAAGAA
>QOCX01000082.1:156260-250475 GCA_005959815.1 Sarcophaga bullata
TAGTTACTAATAAAATACATAAAATTTAGCCGAGTTGGAAAGGTTAAGGTTTTAAATTATTTTGACCCAAAGAACATATACAAGTATTGTAGATAACAGTATTGCGATGGTCTTATAATTTTAATAACATAAACATCAACCTTTTGCTATATCATTCTTTTTTTTTAAGAAATCTATTGAATACTCTTAGTCTTTTGAATCTATTATCAGAGATACCATGGAAATTATAAAAATATATTACTTGCCTAGGAAATTTACTGACTGGGATAATCGAGATTCTTTAGTCATTGTGGGGATCTGCGGAAATTATAAAAATATTTTTATATTGAATATACCTACATATTCTATATTACTTGCCTAGGAAATTTACTGACTGGGATAATAGAGATTCTTTAGCCATTGTGGATCTGCGGTTTGTTACGATATTGCTTAAGTTTGATTTCAATGTTTCTTTAAGAATCATATTTCGCTCAATTTTGTGCAAAAAAATCATCTTAAAAAAATAAATTCTTTATTATTGTATGAAATTGGATTCATTCTGAATTACTGTATTTTATTTACAAAGAAAAAAATTGTAGAGATGTTGTTTTTATTTTTCGCCAACATAATTATTCACCATACACAGCAACAGATCTAAGCCAAGTCTGGCTTGTGAGATGGGTTCATAAGGAGATAAATATTGAAAAAAGTTTGTGACCGTCTCCGGTTTAACAACAATCAGCGCCGATTCACTGCTATTTTACCACAACAGTTTTCTTTTGACGTTACTTTACGTCACCAACCGTAAATAGTTAATTCAATAATCAAATTCAGTTGAAGAGTGTTTCTAAAATTCTTGAACTAAAACTTTTTTCGTAATCAGTTTTATTCAAGTGGTTTTAAAAGGTTTTGTCTAATGTTTAGTTTAGGACAACCGACACATTTATGCAAATTGCTATTTCTATTATTATTGTGGTCAATTAATTAAATTAAATTAAAAAGCTCAATTAATACTGGGTTAAGTGCAAACAAAACGTTTACACCACTTTTTTTGGACATAAAATATCTATCCATGATTCCTTACAGTATTAAAAACTGTAGATTACTAAGCTTATCTATTTAAAACAAAATCGTATTCTTTTTACTACAAGTTATCTTTGCTAGAATTTTGGGCACAATTCTTTACATCTTTGTTATGAATAAAGTAATGTAATATTAAGAAAAATGTGTTCTTTTTCTATGGCTGAATTTTACAGAATTAGCTGTATGTTGTCATTGGAGTTATTGTCTTATTTTGATATTTTTATTATAGATAAGAAAAAGTTATTCCCCATCTGTTGTCTATGGCCAGAAATGTCCAAATATAACGACCGTATATGGCAGAATGTTTGAATTATAGAATCGTAAGATAAATGTTTTAAATTTTATCTACATTGCTAATATAATATCTTTTTTTTCAAAAACATGTACAACAATAACAAATATGTATTAAACTTAATAATAGTCTAATATATTATATAAAAAGTATAAAAATTGTTTTAATTGGAAATAAAAATAAAATGAGAATATTTAGTTATTTTATTGATTTCATCATTTTTCTAGGTGTTGCCGATGGCGTAGGTGGATGGCGTAGTTATGGCATCGATCCTGGAGAGTTTTCATCATTTCTAATGAAGACGTGTGAACGTCTAGTCCACTGTGTTAATTTTAATCCACAACGACCTGTTAATCTTCTAGCCTATAGTTATTGTGAATTATTGGAACAAAAGAAACCAATACTAGGTAAATACAATTGAATTTTATTTTTTTTTACATAATTTTAAGTAGTCTAAATTTTTTTTATACAAATGCAATGAAAATCGATGACTTCATTCAAGATATAGACAAAATACATTGTTAATGTTTATTTTTCTACTTTGCATATGTATGTACATGTGTTTATAATTGTTTAATTAATAATTGCCACTTTCAGTAAACGTGTATAATAAAACAAATTAAACAAATATATAACAAAAGTTTAGTAGGTGTTGTTGTTGTTGTTGCAGTTTCGATTGACATAAGTTGATTTGTTGTTGTTGTTTTTTTTTTTAAAGTGAAATGTATTACATGAGCTTAACACTTTGGCCATTTTTCAATTGATAATAATAATACATTTTGCCATATCTTCATTGAGTTTTGCACAACTGATAAGACATTTGTTTATTTGTTTTTGAAATATATTTAGATTTGAAAACAATAACTACGTTTTTTTTATGTAAAGGTTACCTTCACATTGCAATTTAAAACTTATCTTACTTATTAATTTAATTCATAAGGATCACAGAATTCAAACAATAGAAAGTATTATAATATAGAAGTATGTTTATAATTTAATTAATTTAATTTATGTATCTTCTGTTTTGGAAGAATTTTTTTCGTGCTATTTTAAGCAAATTTGTTTTCTTTTTTTTTATGAAGAAGAAAAAAAAATATTCTTCAATTTAATTTAGATTCTTATATTTGGCATCCATCCAGCGTTAAATTTATTTCGTTTCGAATTTTTTTTAAATGCGTTTATTGCGTTTATTTATTTAATAATAATAGAAAATAAATCTGTTTTTTTTTTTGTCTACAGGTAGTAGCACTGCTTGTGTTTTGGTACTAAATAGAGAGAACTCTACAGTTTATACGGCGAATATTGGTGACAGTGGTTTTATGGTTGTACGCAAGGGAGAAATTGTTCATAAATCTGAGGAGCAACAACATTATTTTAACACACCCTTCCAACTGTCACTACCACCACCAGGTCACGATCACAATGTCCTAAGTGACAGTCCTGATTCAGCGGATACGTTAAGTTTCCCTGTTAAGGAGGGTGATGTTATTTTAGTTGCTACAGATGGTGTATTCGATAATGTACCCGAAAAACTATTATTGGATGTGTTAAAGGAGGTAAGTACAATATTATTTTCCTCAAACAATATTTTTCGGAATATTGCATATGTAACTACTATATATCACAGTTTTTTAAAATGAGTATTTAAAATTGCAGAAAAAAATCGAATACACTCCTGATTTTTGTTTTAAATCTTATTATAAATCATATATAGGCTTTTCACATAAAGTGTGACAGCTTTATGGCATTTCATAGCAAAACTGCGCCACACAGCAGTTGTATTCCATTTTCAGTTGGATTCAAGTAATGTAAATAGTAAGGGGTTTAGATGAAGAGAAGTTTTTCTTGCTTAATACACCAAAGTTCTTGAAAAGAATGTTGGTTGCAGTTAAATTCACAAGCTTCTCTCACCCACTATTTGCGCACCAATATCTATACATATGGCATACCGATAATGTCACATTTATAAGTCAGCAAATACCCATCCGGGCATTACTAGTTATTTAATCATGAGTTCTTCACATTAATCCTGGTACACACAATCTTCAAAAGACTTGCTTTATGGTCAAGAAAATATAGAGGAAATAGATAAATAAATGAAGGTAATAAATTTGGAGATGGAATGGAATATTCTAATGAGATCTCTTCAACAACTCGCATCATGCGAACTCTATGAAAAGATGAAGAAGCGTTGCTAATTAAATTGAGAGCGTCGAGAGTAGTGTTTTATATTACAGCCTTTTCTGAACGATCTATTTGACATAATTTCAGATGTTCTTTCACACCCAAACGTTGAGCATTTTAATGCTTTAAAATTTATTATAAATAGCTTCGATAAACATATTGGTAAACACTTTTAAATATTCATGATTATTAAATTGGAGAAGTTGCAAATTTAATTTTTGGTCTTATTTCTACAAGGGTCTACTTTTTTTGTTCTTTTAGGTTGAAGGCGTCACAGATCCTGTCAAATTACAGATGACTGCCAACTCGCTGGCGCTGATGGCGCGTTCATTGTCATTTGATAGCGAATTTATGTCACCGTTTGCTATTAACGCTAGGCGCAATAATATTAATGCAACGGGTAATTAAACTTTTAATTGTAAAATTGTTAACTTTCAAAATTAATTAATACGATTTTTTCTTTCATTCTACAGGAGGTAAACCTGATGATATAACTGTGGTACTCGCAACTGTAGCAATGTAATTTTTACCATTTTGTAATAGTGATTATTATTTTTAATTATTTTATTTTTTAAGTTAATGCTATATATCAATTTGTGTTTTAAACAAAACAAAAAAAAAAAACAAGATAGATGATTTCTTTTTTAACAAAACTTTTTTTTTGTATATGATTTCCTTCCTCAAACACGATTCAACTTTTTGTTTAATTTTTTCCTTCGTAAATAATCTACGTCGTTTCATTATAACTCTTCTTGTTTCCTAACTGACTTATTAGTTTAAGTGTGTTTTAGTTAAATCTTAATTGTGTTTAAATTGCCTAAATAGTCACTAGGTATAACTGTAATTAAATAATACATTTCTTCGTCTGCTATCTATGTCATCCACTTCTCTTCTCTCATACATTCATTCATTATTAAAATTCAATGTTCTTAGCTTCATAATATATTTAACTGTTGTATATCATAATTTATATTTGTATATTTGTTTAAAAAGTTTAACTCCTTTTGTTTCATTATTTTCATTTTACATATTTATGTGTGTGTGCGCGTGTGTTAAATAAGTTTCTCAGGTCTCTGTTGGCTAAGTTTGTTTATTAACACAATTTATAATGCTCTTGCTTTGAAATTTCGAAATAATTTTATTCTGAATTCTGGTTAATTAACGACTTAAAGAAATTAATTACTAGCACGTAAATGAAAAAGATGTTATTGACAAATTGTAAGAAGAAAAAAGAAAAAACGAAACGTATTAAAACTTTTTAAAATAATTAAGCAAAAAACAATGAACACTTTTATGAAACAAAAGAACAGCTTTAATTTTTATTTTAGGTTAACATACGCAAAATATATTTTAGTTAATCTGTTAACATTTGTACACTAATTATTACAAGTCTGTACAAACAAATATTTGCAAATCAAAGAACCTTTATGTATTTTTTTTTATATTTTTAATTAGATTTTTTTTTTAATTTTTATGTTCGACTGAGTACAAAAATTTTCAATGGGTTTTTATAAAAAAAAAAATAAATCATTTTTTAAGTATACGATATTTTTTTCATTTGAAATTATTAGAAAATATCTCAACAAATTGAGAAAAATTAACAATAAAATTTACATGCTTTTCAAATTCAATAAACTTTTTTGTTTATTATTTTCTTAGGAGGAAATTAAGTGAAATACTTTTAAAAATTTAATTTAAAAACTCAATAATTATTTATCATTAACCTAAATTATTTCCTAAAAATATAAAATACAACAATAAATAAATATTCTTATATACTTTTATTAACTTACGAAAAAGAAAAAAAGCAAAAACTATATGATTAAGGATATTACTGTTTTCTTTTTTATTTTCAATCAGTTTGAAATTATTTTAAAAATATAACTTGTTTTTGCAGCTTGTCGTATAGATAATATACAAATTTATTATGCATCTTTATTAGTTGAATTTATATTAAACTACTATAAACAGTAAAGAAATTTATATCGTCTTGTTTTATACTACGATTTGAAATCCTTTTTTATATTTAAATGTCCTGAACTAGGGTCTAATCCTTGAGCAGTTATAAAACAAACAAAAAATTGGCAACTTAGAATCAATAATTGAGCTATTGTTTGGGTTTTCTCGTCCTTTATTATTATTATAACAGCTGTCTGTTGCTTGTAAGATTTTTTCCACAGGAACAGATGAGCTGACAATCTTTAGTCGAGGTGGTACTCGAGTCGTTCCGGTACGTAAATCAAATTGCCATTCGCAGCTCAATATTGGTGATAAAGAATTAGCTAAGCCATTTGCATACATTAAAGGCGTCATCTAACATATACTTACCATATCCGAATACCTTTATTGCTTTCTATATTAACTTATAAGGAGCAACTTTTTATTCTTGGGGGACTATGAAGCCAAGTTGTTTTATAGCTTTAAAAATTTCCAATTTACAAAGTGTTATCTCTTACGCAATAATTAGAAAACAAGGAGAACTAGCACTTGAAAATATTTCTTTACAAATTGTTAAAAGTATTTTATTTGTTTTCGGCATTTAACTTATGAAAATTCTGTCATCTTCAAAAGAATTGAAAAACAATTGTGCTATATAGTGCATAATTATTTACTTTTATTAAAATTAGTATTGTATCAAATGATTAAAAAAATGTGGGAGTCATATATACTTGATAACTTTAAACTTTAAGACACGCGATGGTTATTATTTGTTTTTGCTTTAATACGAAATACTGCGGACTTTCGAAATCTCTGCTGTTTTGCTATTTCAAATTGCGTGCTGCAAATGAATTACAATCGGGTTACTAAATTGTTATGAAATATAATGATTTTAAATAAGCCTAAACAATTTTTTTCTAAATAGCGATTAAAATGAAGATAACAATAATTAAACTCATGCGAAATTATGTTTTACTATATAATGTTATATCAAGATACAGGGATAATTAAGTTTACTTGAAAGCCCCTTGATTTTACTCCTTTTGCTATAACTTATGTTAACAAAAAATATTTGCTTGATCTCAACATTCCATACTAATATCTATACGAGCAATTATTTGTTTTTTATTTTTGATTTTGTACAGATTTGCAATGTATTAGAAAATTAACAGAATTAACGC
This sequence comes from Sarcophaga bullata, assembly GCA_005959815.1. NCBI lineage: Eukaryota > Metazoa > Arthropoda > Insecta > Diptera > Sarcophagidae > Sarcophaga > Sarcophaga bullata. Next base: position 162,918 of record QOCX01000082.1, read on the forward strand.
AATTAATTGGAAAAGTTAAAATTATTTTTATTATTTATTCTGTTGTCTTACTACTACTGTATTGGAACAATTGCCATTTAAAAGTGTACAGTTTTAAAAAATTAATTCTATTTGATTATATTTATTGAAATAATTATTATTGAAATAAAATCATTATTCAACTTCTACCCTTACCTAAAGCTTACAGTTTTGGTTTTTAAAGAATACTCTTCGTAGTCCAACTAAATTTGAGATTTGCGATCTATTTAAATGCGCATTCTTCTGTGCCACAACCTCTATCAAATAGATATTTTCTATTTCTATCTCTCAATAGATATTTCCCACATTTTAAGCTGACGCCTACAAGCTTTTCAACTCTGTTATCTTTTTTTCTTTTTTGTCAATTTGTATCTCTTATGCCTTTTAATTCGAAATAAGCTGTGATCCTTTTGTATTTTTTTACTAAACTTTTTGAAAAGAAAATTATTTCGAACTCTTTTTTTAGTTGTTTCTCTGTATAAAAAACAATCTCACTCAACAAAATATGAACCTATGTGCAGGCGCAAAATACCACATAAAACAAACAGCTTAAGTGGAAAATGCTAAACCACTGCTAGATTACTATTTTCAATCTTTTATATAAAAAGTCTTAAAAATAATTCAAAATATACATTTTAAATTAAAAGTGTGTTTAAATTTAACATTTATTCGCCTTATTTTCTTTTTCTATTATAACAACGTTAGTATTAAAAAATTTAATAAATGGAAACAAGTTAATGATAATATTAATAAATTGCATTATAGTAATGTAGCGTATTTAGGATGTTTATGAAATTCTAGTTAAAATATAAAAAAAAAATAAAAATAAACGTTTAAACCTTTAACCCATTAAAATCATTTGTAATTGGACTGAAATTTTTATGTGTTGGCCAATCTATATTCTCAAACTAAACACAGACGCTATATTAAAAAAATAATATAAAAACAAAGCTGCATTAAAAAAAAAAAAAATTATAGTAGCAAATCTAAAAACCAAAATATTCAATTGAAAGAAAAAGATTGGTTAAAATATAATTAAGAATTATAAAGAACAAAACATGTATAATTTAAGAAAAGTGAGCAGAAAACTGTTTAAAATAAATACATGGAAAACAATAAAATACGTTATTGGTAATGAGTAATAAATCAAACCAAAATTATCTTCTTTGAATTGTGTTTTATTTACTAAAAAATTTATGACGATTTCTTTTTTATACAGAGTTTTTATTAATTTGTAACTTTTTCTTTCTTAAACAGCAGTGTATTCTATAGACTAAATTAATTTCACTCAATTCCCCCAAAACAGTTTTATTTTCTTTTTCATTTAGTTATAAAAAGTTATCATTAAACTTTAACCAAAATTATTAGAATGAAACAAAAAACATTTAGGATTAAACATATGAAATAATAAATGAATTAAAATAATTACACATTAGGAAATGTTTAATGGTGTTAGTTTTGTTGTGTTTTTCTCTTGTTTAGTTTTTTTTTTTTTAATTTATTTTTTGCTATTTTGTACACGGCAAAACACGGCGGGTTATTTGTGTTTTAATGTTTTGTAAATAAAAAAAAAATCCCTCTAAAATTGAGAATTAATTCTGTGCTGGTCTTGCCGCTCTTTGGTCATTGTTGTCATCTGCATTTGGTGCAGCTGCGGCAGGGTCGTTGTTATCGGCCGCAACATCATCACCACCCCAGTTGAAACCGCCGGGACGATCTTCAGGAAGAGGCTGATAATTGCGATCAATGTGTTCATTAAATAGAACTTTCCTGCAAAAAAAAATTAAAATTTGTAAAATATTTAATAAAAACGTATGTAAATAATAATAAATAGTTTTCATTTATTTTGTAAAGCTATTTACAACCGACACTAACTGTAGTTATACATCTGTCAACATAGGCAAATAATTTTTAGGCCCATATCTAGAACAGAAAGTCTATTAATTTGGTTCAAATAGCTTCGTAGTTAATACGGATCATTAGTTCAAAAACAAACGTAACGAATAAAGTTCGGTTGACATCCAGAAACGAGAAATAAATATTATTTTTTGTATATAGATTGAGAAGAGTAATATTGTAACCTTGTAAGTTTTTTTCTAGCAACTTCGTGAAAATTAAACTCGACCGGAGATACGATGTTGTGTATGACACATTAGTGATAGACTTTAGAAGAATCACCTACAAGACCTACTTTAGGATACTTCTTTTTTTCTTCGACTAACGTATCTAACAGATTATTGAATTTATGTTGGCTCAGACATGATCGCCATAGAATGGAATAGGTTCTGACTCTGGGTAGGAAAGATAAGTTTGTGGCATTCTCGTTTTCTGCAAATTATGCGGCAATTAGGAGCAGTCAGAGATGGTGTAACACATCTTGTGCCTCTACCTTGGAATTTAGAGACGTAGATTCAGTTTTCCAGGTAAAGAGTGGTTTAATGGGCTTAGTGAGTTAACGGGTATCATGAATTCTGGTCAACAGAGATTCATCGCGGACATTGGCTATTAAAGTATTTTTTTTTTCTTTTACTATATATGGTAGGAGCTCAACCGATATATTCACTTTTTCTGAAAAATTAGCTGTAAACAACTAATTATATGAATAAATTAACTGTAGAAGGTGATAAAGTACAGTGATGTTTGCAAAAACAAATTTTAAAAACATACACACACACACACTAAAAGAAAAAAAAACGATTTTAGCTGTTCTACACAACCAAAATTTGTTTTTTTGTTGTAAGGATTAAAACAAATTCTATAGAAAATTGTTTCTCATTTTTTTCTCTGGGTCTACTTAATTCAAGTTGAGAACAGTTATTTCTTATATACAATATTCTTCTTCTTTTTTCATAAAAAAAAGTAATACTTACAGAAAATTTGGCGTTTTAAGAAATTTGTAACCATTTGTTTGGAATGGTACTACATCTTCCAGAAAATAATAGATGTGTCCCACACCCATACCTATAATATCTACCCATATAGTATTGCCCAAGATCATTGAGCAACATAATAAAACCCAGGGCAAATAAGGTGCCTAAAAACAACAATTTCTTAGTTCAATTATGGATTCTATAAATTAATAAAATTTACCTGAAAATTCATAACGCCAAAGAAGTTCATACGAATAAAAGGATTTCTTCTTGACCACACATATACCAACATCAGTGTAAAGGCCTGGCCCAAAAACAACAAATTTACAAAGAGGCCGAAGAATGTCATTAGAGCACCACCGAACAGGAACATCATAACAAAGTCAGAACTGCGACCCCGGAAAGAGCCCTCTTCCAGCATGCGACAATAGCGATATGTGAAGACCATATTAAAAAAGAAACTTATGCCCACTGACCCAAAAAACAGGAAAGTGGTTGCCAAACGCCATACTTGTAGTTTACGTATAATTGAGTTAGGATTAAAGTACAACTGTAGGGGGGAGACAATGTCCAAATGCTAGCGGTAATGAAAACAGATAAAATCAATTAATATCACATGAAGGTAAACAAAGTGTATGTAAACATTAAAGTGGACACGTCATCCACAAAACCAAATTCCATAAAAAGATATTCTACTAACCACTGCCAGTGTTGTGATAACGCATGCCGTTGTATAGAAACGTGTTACTGGTGGTATTTCCAGATAAAATTGTCTTATTGATTGCAGCGCCATGGCGCACTATTTTTTTATAACAGGATTCCAGCAAAAGCCGCTCAATGTTCAACTATGTTTTTACGAAGGCTACAAACACAAAACCATTGAAGGCTAATATGATGTTTGTGCTTTAATTATACAATCACAAGTTCTGCAATAAAATATATTTTATACTTGAAAAGTTGCCGTGTTTTATAGTTTTGAGCCGTAAATATAAATATTTACAATACTTTAGGCCACCAATTCTTTAACTACCGCAAAAATTTTTTTGCAAACAGCTGACAGTACAAATAAAAAACTATAACAGCCCTGCGTTAAGGCAAACCAAATACCGGTTATTATTTGAAACCGTGGGTAAGAACCGTTAAGATAAGAATTTTAAATAAAAAGCTTTTTATGAAATTTTAAAGAAATAAAACAGTTATACACTAATTTATATTGTTGTTTAAGGCATATAAATTTTATTTGTAACGAATAAAATATTAAATGAATTAAAAAAACGATCTATAAATATTCAAAATTTTATGATGTTATACAACTCAACTTGGCAGTACTGTTAAATTGTAACGATTAGTGGTTTTGATAATCGTTTACAATTTCCCGCTTATTTAATAGCATTTTCCGGTTGGTGCAGTAGTATTCGTTCATTTTCATTTGTTTCACTTCCTTCACATAAAGAGCGTGTTAAATTATAAAAAAGAGTGTGTTTAATTAAGAAAAAAAGAGTGTGTTTAATTAAATTCTATAAATAATAAGTCCCAAAATGTGTATGTGTAGTAAAAATAAGTGTTTGATTTATATAAAGTGTAATAAACCAAAATGCCTTTAGATTGATCGACAGGAAACGGAAAGTGGTAAGTCTCTGTTACCAATTATTTGTTGCGAAATTGCATTTATATATACAATACATATTAGAGTAAGTTGGTAAAATAAGCAACGCAAATAACGAACACAGCCGTTTATTAACAAAAAAATTTACAATTCAGCAACTGTTTAAATTACAAGGCTGGGGATCTTTTCAGTTCATTTCTATATTGTGTGTTGAGGTTAGATCTCATGCATATTGGCATACAGCTAAACCATCATTTCGTTTTGTTGTAAGCTAACCACTGGACAACGACATCCATTGTTTTGGTGTCCTCTTCGAATGCCCTGAATTTATTAGTGTCTCACACGCCTATACGATCATGAATTTCAGATGTAGATGTAAGGCGGTGTATTCTGAAGGGAAATTTGTCAATGTTCTCAAGTTGGCTTCTTTATTTAGTCTTAATATACTCATGGTTTTCTTCTCATCAGGTTCGCCCCAGATTATGTGCGCAATTTTTGCTGCAGTGTTCTTGTTCTACAATAGGGCATGTGATGAATGCTTCTTCTTCTTCTCTAAACGCTTTTATTTATTTAATTTTAAATTTAATTCTAAGGAGTTTTGATATCTGCTTCCAAATTTTAATATGTTTACCTGACACAACTTCCGTTTATTCGCAACGAACAAAACTATATACAGGGTGTCAAGATTTTCGGACTTGGGTTGCCGGTGACCAATTTACTCAATAAGAATTGCTACCAATTTCGCGTCTAATTTTTAACGTATAAACGTTGCTTTTTAAATACATAGCTAGTAATACGAAGTTTTCTGCTATTCCATATCTAAGTACAGTTGGGATTCAATTTTTAAAAAAGATTATCGTCATATTTATGACTCTACAAAAAGCATTTATTTATTAAAGTTTTTAGTTTACCTTGGAAAAGAATCTAAAATTTTCTATATTAACTCGTCACGATATATATAATGTGTAAGAGCTCGCATTTATATTTGTTATAAGCTAATAAAATCAATTTCTGGAGTGCCGCTTTAGGTATTTCGACTCAAGTGCTAAAGTCTTTACAAACAGGACAGATTTTTATTGGCCATTGGGGATATGTTTACTTCCATTTTCTTCAAAATTATTTGAAAAACATGAATTTTTGGTTAAGGATGCAAGATTCGATTCCAAGGTTCTTACAAACTTAATTTCAAAAAATTTCTAAGGGACTTCAACTAGAGACAACGAACAATAAATTCCAATATATTAGATAAAAATTCTGATTATACTTCAATGTTGGCAATAAAACACAAAAATAATTAAATTTTTTAAAGATTCTTTGCTTTATTTTTCATTTTTTGTATACATGCAATTGATTTATTATTATTTAAAAATTACTTTCCGTTTTGAATGCATTTCTTTTCAAGAAGTTAAAATATTTTGTTTCATTTTTACTTCAAACATTATTAAAAGTTCATCCATACCTTTATTAATTATTCAATTATGTTTGTTTATATCATTATTTGATGTGGATTTATTGTTTATTAAAATATAACATTTACATAGAATAATTAATTCAAATCAAATCAAATCAAATCAATTCAATTCAATTCAATCGTGTTCCTTTATTTATTTTTTTCCATTTCTCATTTCATATATTGGTAAACTTATTTAAACATTAAAACTATTTTCATTATTACTTTCTTTTTTTTTGTTATGTATTATTTCTATTATTTTGTTTTTATTTTTATTATTATTTTAATTTGTTTCTTTCATATAAATTCGGACTTTTGTCAATAAACGATTTATTTAAATATATGTATGTATGTATGTATTCTCAATACTTAAATAGCAGAGATTTAAAGTATGTATTTTTATATGTATGTATGTATGTGTGTATATGTAAAAAAAGTTTTCATAATAGATTTGAAATCAAAGAAAGTAAATCTATTTAGAAATTCTGCAGTGTTTCTGACAGTGATGATATATATTATAATGAATATGTATTTGTTGTTTAATGTTAAAACAAATTTTATTTATTTGGCCTTAAGAGGAGAGTGAGTTAATTGGTGGTGACAATTGTAGTTGTAAAATCGAAGTTTCCAAAATTATTTACCAAAAATGTTCTTCTTTATGTTTCATTTTTTTTTTTTGAATTTTTTTTTGTTTAATTTTGTTTTGTTTTATTCACTATATCATTTATAATAATAAAAAATTTAAATTTTGTTTTAAATCACAGATTTTGGTTTAAAAAATGTCAAAATAAAAAGACGTAGTACGACTAAGAGTTTAAGTTTAAAAAAATTTCGTAATTTTGACTAAAGAGTTTTGTTTTCCATTCTTTTTTGTTTTTGTTTTGTTTTTGTTTGTTTGTTTTAATTACCTAAAGTTTATTTTTATTATTATAATGTTTTATATTCTTTCGATTTTGTTTTACTTTTAATAATATTGAGGTTTTTTTGTTTTCATAATTTCCTTGATATGCGTTGCATTTTTAATTTGTTTTGTATTTTTGTTTTGTTTTGTTTTTTTTTTAATTATAAACTTTAAAATTTTGAGATTTGTTTTAACATATTGTTGAATAATTTGTCCATATATTTTAACTTTCTTTTGTAATAACAACAGTAATACATACAGATCGATATTTTTCCTTTTTTTCAAAATCTTTTTTTAAATTTCGAAGCAAAGTCCATATTTGTTTTTATAAGTAATTAAAAAAAAGAATAATTTAATTCTTATAATGTGGTAAAGAGGGAAGAAAGGATTTTTAAGGGGTTTAATATTATACAAGTTAATTATTATTGTTTTCTTTTTTAAAAACTTTAAGGAAAGTTTCATTTATTTATGTTAACAATTCAAATTAAGTTGAGACAATTTATATTTTTATAAAGATTTTTTTCTTGAAAAGAGTAAACAAACATTTCTTATAATGTTTTATTTATACACTTTAAAAATTAAAACGCTTTACACTATTAATTAATTACACAAGTTTCTTGGAAATTGTAATATGTTTTCAGTTGTTTATTTTATTTTATTTTATTAGAAAAAAAAAAAGAATTTTATAATAGATTTTAAACATTTAATTTTTTTTCTTTAAATACGCATTTAATATTAATTTATTTATAATTAATATATATTTTATTTATATATTAACAACCTGAGGTGTTACATAGGTCCTATATTCTGTTCCATTATTGTTTTTTTTTTTTCCTCTTAAAAATTATAAAACGAAAATATAATCAGTAAAATTGGCACTGGTTGAGGTTTTAAAACGACTGGGGCTATTGTATTTTATTTTTCTTTGTTTTACTTTGCATTTTCCACAAAACAAATCCAAACTTTTTTTCAAACAATTTTTAAAAATTTCATTTATTTATTACCAAACGTAAAATTTTGACAAAAAATTTTTTTTCTTTAATACTAAAAAAAATTAATATAAAAATAGATAACAGCCAAACATAAATTTAGTTAAAGTTTTTTTTTTTTTAATATTGGATATTTGAAAATAAAGATCACTCACGTTTCTGTACGTTGTTTTTTTTTTCAAAATATGAGGTTTTAGAAAGTTACAAAAAACCTAAAGAACTAATAAAAAAAAAAAAAAATTAAAAGAGACCATTTCATAAAATTAAAATCTACGAGGTATTTCAAATTATAATATAATGTTAATTTTAATATAATTAAACTTATAATTAAATAATTAAAAAATAACAATATTACAAAAAAGATAAAAAGTTCATAAATCTATATTTTAAATTTAATAATGACAAAGCGGCCCGAAGTAAGATAAAAATAAAATTAAGAAAAAAAAAATTGACATGAGGTGTATTTTGAAAAAGATGAGGTAACACTTAGTGCAGCCAGCATACGCTTGGTAACATAAAAAATACCTTGAGCAAATCTAATGTTGATAAGAATGCTTGATAAAAAAAATTATTTTTTAAATTTTTGAATTAATTTTTTTTTTTTTTGTAAAATTTCAAGAGCTAGAAAATTCTTATTAAAATAGCTCAATTGTGGGGGATTATTTTAAACTTCTTAAACTTTTAAAAATATAAATAAATTAACTGAATTATATTTATACCATTCACTGGTTATTTTAAGCTTGAAGCAGTTTCTTAAAACAAATTAATAGAAAACATAAAACATTATTAAAAGAAAGAGCACAACAAATAAAACGGTATTTTTTTTTATGTCACCAGCTAGCTGTAAAACTTTAATGAGAATGGCACACAATTTTTTTTTGTTGTTTTTTGATAACTTTTAAGTAAAATTTTTTCTTTTGCAGTTTTGATAAGAAATAAAGGGAAAATTATTTTAATAAACATTTTTTTGTTGTTGTTATTTCAACGATTGGTGGTGTTTATCGTATCTTAAACTTGAACTTATTATTTAAAGAGGTTGTTAATTATAGATTGTTGTTGTTGTTGTTGTATATAATATATATTATTTATATATGTAAATATATACTACCATATATATATATATATATTTATATATATATAAATGTAAATATAAAATTGAAAAATTCCTGAGACATTTTACAGATATGTGCAAAAAATTTGTGTTTTCTAATGTTTTTTTGTTTGTTTTTTTTTAAATTACTTTAAAAATTATTGACTAAAAATTAAAAATAAAAAAATTGTTTTTGAGCTTTATGTTTTTTATATATTGTTAATACCTGAATATATAGACTTTTTAAATTACTTATTTTCCAACAAAATGCTTACTTCCTTATTTATTTAATAAAAAAAAGAAAAAATCTATAAAATGTTTTTGTTATTTTTAACTTGCTTCGCTTTCCAAAAAAGTTGTCATCAGTGATTTTTTTTTTATTTAACGTTATATACAGTATTGTTATTATTTATAATTTTGTTTATTTTGAAGCCTTGATTTGATTTAGAAAATGACAAATTCTTTTCCATTTTATAATAATTAAAATCAAATATTATTTTTTTTTGTTTTTTTTTTGTGTGTGTGCTTGCGTATTTGTTTCATGAAATTTGTACTTCACTGGTGAAAATCACTGAGTTTAATTTTTATTTTCTTTTTCTGTTTTTAAATTTAAAAAAAAAAAAAAAAAAAATATTTATTTTTATTATTTTAAAATTTTTTTTTAGAAGTATATGTATTTTTTTTGTTTTTTAAAATGTTGTAAATATTTCCCTGATATAATTATACTTGATTTCTTTAATTTTTTTGTTTTTGTTTTTTGTTTTAAACTTAAAATTAAGTAATAATTTCATTTAATGTAATATATTCTTTTTGTTTTCTTTTTTTCTTTTTCTTTTTCTTTTTGTTGTTTGTTATTTAATTTCGAAACCATTAATTTCGAATTTTATTCTAAATCTATATAAATTATTTTAATTATAATTCTTGTTGGAATATGATTTTTTAGAGAATTGATTTTTAGTTCATTTTACTTCACGGAAACAATTGTTTAACAAAATCATTAAAAAAAAAAACAAAGAAAAAAATATACAAAAAAAAATTAATTAATTTAAAAAATTGTTTGAATGAATTCTATGTTAAATTGAAAGAAGGAAATGTTATTAGTTTCAATTTTAAGCAACATACTTGTTTGTTTCACATGTTGGGTAGGTATATTTATAAAATTTTCTTTCCTTTTTTTCTTTTTTTTTTGGAAAATAAAAAAATCATAATAAATTACGGCGTATACGCTGTGATATGTTTAATGGGAGTTAAGTGATAAACGATTTGGTTTTCTATACATTTTATATGCTGCCTGTAATCGCTTTTAACATTTTCTTTTTTCAATATTTTAACACAAATTTTTTTTTTGTTTATAAGAAGTCCTTCATTCTCTTCCTTTTTTTTAAGCCCTATTTTAGGCTTTATAACTTAAGATAAAACTTATAAATACTTAAGAATCTTAAAAATAAAATTATGTTGTTTTATAGGACAATTTATAATTCAGAACTTAAGTTATCGTATATTTATTTATAAATAGTTATTAAACCAAATTCTAATTAAAAAAAAAAAAAAAAGAAAAATACACAAAAGAGAAAAAAAATATAACCTTTCCATAACTTAAACACGTATATGTACAAAATGAAGAGGTTTCTTTTTCTTTCTTCAAATTAAATGAAGCAAAATTATTGAATTTATTGTTTCAAGCAATTATTTTTTTTTTAAATGTATTTTTGAATGCAGTTTTTCATTTCCTTCTTTTTCTTCATATATATTGCACGGACAACAAAAAAAAATCTATTCTCGTGATGATTGTGAATGTTGATTTGTTGTAGTAGTTAATTAAATTGACTTGTTTTTAGGCTGTTGATTTGTTGTTGATTTGTTTCAGTAATTCTCTAAAAAATTGCATTCCATAATAAATCCTATTGGATGCCTGGTGGTGGTTGGCCCAATTCACTGCTGAAATCAAATAAAGCAGTTCTCTGATGCGCCATGGCATGATGATGATGGTGATGATGATGATGCGGAGGTACTAAAACATTTTTCATGGAAGTTTTCAAAAGCCTTTTCAACATGCCACTGGAGCCCCGATGCTGTAGACTCTTGTGTGTGGTCAAAGAGTTTTTCGTGCGATAACGTCTATTGCAAAATTCGCATACATACAGCGTATCCGATTGTTCGTGTTTGTCTTGAAAGTGTCTTTTCAGCGAATAATAGCAGGAGAAGGTTCTACGACAATAGGGACACTCTTGGGGCTCATTAATGCCGCCACTAGTTGGTGGTGGCATACGTAAAGGCATTTGTGGGGTATTACTGTTAGAGGATGCTATACCTGAGCCTCCTCCACTACCGGGTCTTGGCGGTGAGGTGTGCATATTAAAAGAGCCGGCTCCATTATTTAAATTTGAATTGTTATTGTTGTTACTATTGCACATCATTGAACCGAGCGATGAGTTAGGCGATGTCAAAGCTGTCGGTGGCGATGGTGGTGCTGAGGTAGAACTGGTCGGTGATGAGGTAGCTGAGCGCATTGAGTTATGAGGTCCTATATTTTTTTTATTTATTTTTTTTTGTTAAATAAACAGGAACGGAAGAAGAAAAAAGAAAATTTGGAATTAATAAAATTTTGTTTTACTTCAGTTAGATTAGAGTAGATAAACTCAAAAGTATCAAAAATAGTGCCGGTTGAAAGTGAAAAATGAAAATTATTAAATGAATTAAGAATGAAAAAAGATATTGTATATATGGAAAGTAAAGAACATAGATTGAAAAATGAAAAACAGCTGTCATATAAATAAAGAATAGCTTAAGAATAAGCAATTGAAGCTTTTTTTTTCATTTTCCATGATCCATGTTTGATTTATAGGACTAAGCGACCATTATTCTGTACTATTTTGTTTAATTAATAATGTTTTATATAAAAAAAAGTTTTATTTTCTTTTTGTTGGGTTAATAGTATTTTTTTTTTTTTTTTTTTTTTTAAAGTTGATTAATTTTGTTTTTGTTTTATTTTCAAATAGGAATAATAAAAAAAACGTCTCTAAAATATAAAATATTTGAAAAAATAGCGTTTGTTTTTGTTCTTTTTGTTTGTAAGAAGAGAAATAAATTTAAAGAAAGTTCTTTTTGGGGGATTTATTGATTGATTGATTGATTTCTAAAGCGATAGTAAAAATCTACAAATGTTTTGATTTTTCGAAAATAACCAAATTTATTAAGCATTTATTCCTTAAGCATGCTGAATAGATGCTTAACATATTTGGCGGGTTTTTTTTTATATTTGATGGTATTTTTATACAAGTTTGTTTTGTTTTTTTTTTATTGTTTTTTTTTAATAGAAATATATATATATTTTCCAACTTATAAATAAATTTTCTAATAATTTAGTATATAAACAATAAAAATAATACAATAATTAACATGCTTATGATTGTATATACAAAACACCATTCTAAAACAAACTCTGTCTTAAGCGAATATTATAAAGAAAAAAAAAAGACAAACGCCAAAAAAGCAAAAATGTATGTAGAAATAAACATGCATAAAAGCAGTAATAAAACGAAAATGATAATAAAGCAAAAAGGACATTAAAGCATTTACTAGAGTATGTTAGAAAAAAAATTTTTGAAATTAAATAGAAATTATAAATAAAATTCAAAATGAAAACTTACCATAAATGAAAACTAAATAAATAATAATAATGAATTAAAATTGAAAATTAAGAAAAAAAAACAATTGAGAAATAATTTGAAGAAAAAAAAAATTAACTAAAACTGAACTATTTATTGTTAGTTCAAAAGCTCGCTTTTATTGGTATTTTAAATACATATTTTAGAAGAAGTTAGAAAAGTAAAAGAGAGATGTAGTGAGAGAGAGAGGGAGAGATGAAGAAAAGATAATAACAGCAATAGTTGTTGAGAAGATAATTACATAAGCTTAATTGGCTTATTTTTATTACTTTTAAATGTGTAGAATATTAAGATGTATAGAATATAATAGATTTTGCAAAATATTATCTAGTATATATGTATGTAGTAGGTAGATGAGATTCAATTAAACTCCATTGTTACTAGAATTCTGTAAGCGATTTTCAAAATAATTAGATTAGTTCAAAATATACACTGATTGTAGGATCATCCTTGTAGCTATTCAGAAGAGAAATATTGTGATATATATGTATGTACATACAACATATGTATTGTAATACTTACATCTCTAGGTGGGTGAAGCAATTAAAATTATAATATCTGATAAACGATATATATATGTATGTATGTATATACTACTACTAATGATATCAAAATCTCACTAACATGGGTCAATTAGCAAATGTTGATGAGAAGAGAACAATATCTACAGCAGTATAGAAGAGATAATACGATATAGGATATGTACGACAGCAGTAACTTTTCTCTTAAACGACTGATTAAGAGAATCAGACAGAGTGAGAGAGTGAGAGAGAGAGAGAGAGAGCGCAAAAAAGTATTACCATAATATGACAGAGAAATAGATTTTTGTAAAATACAATATAATATGACTACGATTTATACAAAGGTGTAGCTAGGTAGGTAGGTAGGTAGGTACATAGTAATGTTAATTTAAGATAAAACAAAATTTTTTTAATTATTATGTTCTGTTTTATTGATATAGGCCGGTTTGAAATTAGTCCTTCAACAGACACATAGTTAGAGATTGAATGAGGCAGAGACAGAGAGAGAGAGAGAGAGAAGGAGTTTAGTTTAAGAGTGATATGTAGAGAGTCAGTGAGTTTATTTATTGTTTTTTTTTTACGGATTTAAATTTAAATTGTTTTTACAGCAATTTAATCTAAACTACTAAGGTCATGTAAAAAAAACAGGCTTTTTAAGAGCTTTTGTAAGGGAGAAAAAAAGCTTAGAAAGTTAATTTGATTTTGTGTAGAATTTATATAAGTTTTGTTTTTGTTTTTTTTTTTATAGTTTTTACTTTGTAGAATTTAATTTGTATGAAATTAAGTAATGATCCTCACCTCGTCTCTCATTTGGTTAACAGGATATAGACAATATTAAATTTGTGTGATCCTCTATAATAATGCTTAAAATTTCTTTTTTTTTTTGTTTTTTTGATCTTATTACCACTCAGATGTTTTTATATGTGTGTGTTTTTCAAATTCAAATTTCAAACTTTCATTCTTTTTATATTTGATTTGAATAAAAGTCTTTTTTTTTCGTTTCAAACTCCCTTGATGAAAATCCACATTTATAACCATGATTTCACGAAAAGAAAAATAAAGATTCAAATTCCAATGTTGTTTCAATGTAGGAAAATATATGTAAGTCCCTGAGTCCAGGTGTGTGTTATTAATAATAATATTTAATAATAGTCCTAGAGTTACTTAAATGTGTATAAATTGACTACTAAATGTAAGTATGTATGTATATATGTATGTTAGTTATGTATGTACGTTTAAGAGGTAAAAAAATAGAAGGCCTCAAAGAAGTTAAATGGTCCATAAGAATAAGGTTTTCTAAGGTGTGATTTTCTTTACTTTTTTGTTTGTTTACTTAGTTTTGATTTCAATTAACAATAACAAATTGTCTTTTCATTCATATCTAATAGTTTAATAGTTAGTTAGTTATAAGGTATCAAAAAGTTAAAGTTAAAAAAGAATTATGCTAAATTAAATGGTCTCGTCAACTACTCATAAATGTTTAATGTCTCGTTATAAGTATATAGTAAGTATATATGTATGTATATATATGTATAAGTAAAGTATGTATGTATATATATATAGAATGTATATAAATGTATGTATAATATGTATATCACTACTTTAGTTATGGCATTGCTTTTAGTTTTTCCTTTTTTTTTGTCTATTCTTTTATATGTATGCGTAGGCTTATGCTTATGCATGTGTATGTTGTAAGTGTCTAAAAAAGTGTCTTTTTCTTTCCTTAAAGGGTTTCTTTAGGTCGTTTTTAAATGATAGAGATAATAATCATATAAACTTGTCATTAAATGTCGTTGTTGTTGTTGTTGTTGTTGTTGAGGTAATGCGGTTGCTTTATAATGCTGTTGGTCATGTTGTTGCTGCTGCTGCTGCTGAGTTAGACATGGCAGCGATGATGTTCTGTAATGATCACTGCCAAACTGTTCTCTAACTCCTAACAATCTATTACTATTATTAGTGCTACAATTACTATTACTATATTGATTTTTGTTAATATTATTACTATTATTATTATTATTATTGTTATTATTGTTGTTGTTGTGATTATTAGCTGGTATAGGTTTAGATGTAGGTGTTAAACAATACTGGCATGACTTGCAGTCATGTAACTTTTGATTTCAGATTGTATTATTGTACTGATTGAATAGTTTAATGTCTTTCATTTCCATTTCGCCGGGTCGTGATTTATGATAGGTATAAATGTGGGTCATCAGGGAGTTGCGCGAACAATAGACTCTTTCGCAGATGATACAGCGGTATTCCTCTTGGCGTATAGCATGTTTATCGGCAATATGACGTTTGAGCGAAGCTTTTGAGCAAAGAAGCTTACCACATAGTTGGCATGAGAACAGTTTTTTAGGCGAATTTCCTGTAATTGTGTTTATTTAATTGCAAAAAGGTTATATATGTAACGATAATTGTTTATAAAAAAAAAAAATTATATATTTTTTGATTTGCAGCTTTCTTAAATACCATTAAAGAAAGAATATATAAAAAAAAATTAATTAAATGAATTAAAAGTTTAAACTATATAAATATATATTTATATGTAGATATATAGATATATATGTAGATATATAGATATATATGTAGATATGTAGATATGAATATATTTATGTTATATGCGCTATAGANAAAAAAAGGACACATAAATGTTACAAAAAATAGTTGATGCAAATAGACGACAGTGATGTTAAGTTATTAAATAATGATATATTACGTATGTATAAAAAGCATATTCTTATATGATTTTTGCATAAGAAAATGTGCCAGAAATCTTGTAGTATTTTTTTTTTGCATTTTTCTACTTCTTCTTCTATTCAAATGTAACACCATGTTTTAAAATAATTTTCATTTATTACGGTTTTTTGTTTGTTGTTTTGTTGTTGGTTCACAAATAATCCACACATTTTGTCAAAAATTATCACAGCATGTTTAATGTTTTTTTCTTTTTTTTTTTCGAAAATGACAATGAAATTCGTAGAATACGTGCTTTAGATGAATAGAAACCTTTAAGCATAATAGTGCTATTAAGCCCTTGAAATTATTAATGAGTTTTTAAATGTAAAAATAAAAGCTTAAACCTTAGTTTTATAATATAAAAGAGAACGTTTAAGTTTTGTCAATTAATATTAGAAGAAAAAAAAAAAATATATCAGTATAGCTTAAACATAATTTAAAGCTAAAAAGAAACTCATGTTAATTAACTGACTATGCTGGGAGATAGATAGGGTCCACTTAGATTTATATTTGTTTTATAAAAATATAGTTTAGCCTTAGTTCTTTGGAGAAAGTAAGTATGACTTAAATTTCTATAATAGAGCAACTACTATTTAGTTTGTATATAAAAACATATAGTATATCTGATCGTTTTAAATATTTTTGTTTTTAAATTTTATTGGACGGGGGAGGGGCAAGGAACCTGTTTCACTACAGTATTACGTTTTTTTTTTGTTTCGAAATAATTAAACAACGTTTTGATTATTATTTTTTTTGTTTTCATTTCATTTTTGTTTTATTATTTAAATATTAAAATTATAACTTTTAAATAAGTTTTTCTTTTCTTTTCTTTTTAATTTTACGAAAATAGGTATTGTTGTTTATTTGTTTATATATAAATAAAAATTATTTTCTTTTTTCTTTTTGTTAATTCTCTTTTTGTGTGTGACTCAAATTGAATTCAAAATGAATTTTTGTAGTTTTATACTTCATTACACAAAAAAAAAAAAAAAAAAATGTGTTAAACACTTAAAAAAAAAATTCTAATTTATAATATATTTCGTTTAGAAAGAAACAAAACAATAGTTTAAATCAAAATGAGTTGGTAAACAAAATTGTTTTATAAATATACAATTAAAAAAAAGAAAAACAATATTACATTGTAATCATCATTATTATTTATAAATGTAGTTAAAGCAGCAATAGTGAGTCGCCGCAGTGGTATTACTTATTAAAATTACACAACAAACAAACAAATAAACAAAAAGAATTAAAAAAAATATTTATATATATGGAGGTGAAAGTGTGTAGTTTGTTGTATATCTTTATATTTCTTTTCTGCTTAAAAAAAAAAGAAAAAGAACATCAAGAAATATATAGCAATCATTAATTTTAAATAAGTTAATATTATAATATAATATAATACTAAAGAAGTAATATAGATGTAGCAAATAATAATAAACAAAACAATAATAACAAAAAACTAATTATAATAACATAATGAATAAAATAATCAAAATAAGTTAACTAAAGAAATAAACAGAAAAAACTAATAAATATAATGTAGGATCTTACAAAAATAAATGAAATTATCACATATCACAAACCTATTATTAAGGAAAAAAGATTTACACCAAATTATACGCATATTACAATATTAGTAAATAATACATATATGATATACAATATCTGAGAAAGGCGGAAAATAGATAATATAGTTATAAATGATAAAAATAACGTAAAATATATATATTATAATTTAGTAATATGATTATATGTAAGTATAATATGAATTAAAAAAAAATATGTTTTAAACTAAGCTATATATATCATAGTGTAGTAGTCATCCATTATATTATAAATGTAGTTAAAGCAGCAATAGTAGTCGCAGTGGTATTACTTATTAAAATTACAAACAAACAAACAAATAAACAAACAAGAATTAAAAAAAATATTTATATATATGGAGGTGAAAGTGTGTAGTTTGTTGTTTCATATCTTTTTTTTCTTTCTGCTTAAAAAAAAAAGAAAAAGAAAACATCAAGATATTTGTCACTTATTTTTAATAGGTTTCTTTACTATTTTCATATAACTGAGTTGTGTTAGCAATTATAACAAACAAATTTAAATACAAAAAAATATTTATAATAATAAATAATAATAATAAATAGTTAGACTAAAGAATTAACGACTATAATATGGTGGTTTCATAATATGAATTAGCCTTCACAAAACCTTTTTTTAGGAAAAAGATTTCACGATTTAGCATTTTCATTTTTTACTATTGTTTTCTTCTGAGGAGGAGGATGTTTGTTTATGATAAATAATCGTATATTTTGTTTTTTGTTTGTTTTGTTTTGTTGTTTTGCTTATTTCATTTGAGCTGATTTTTTATACATTTAGTATCTGGTTCTTCTGTTCGGTTCTGTATGGTTTTTTTTTTATTTCTGTTTTTTATTTAATATTTCTTGGTTTCATACTATTTCTTAATTACTTAATTAGTATTCATAGTTATTCATATTGTATTGTATATGGTTAAGTCAAAGAAAATTGTAAATAATTAAGTTTATTATGGTTTTATTATTATTATTATTTGGTTTATGACTTTTCACTATTGTATTTGATTAGACAGTGTATGTAGTATGTGAGTTTTTTTTGTTTGTTTTGTTTTGTTTTATGTCTTTAGCATACAATATAATATAATATATAATTAATTATTTGTTTATAACATATATGTATGTATGTATGTATGTATGTATGTCTTGTCATATTTTCTTTTAATATTGTTTTATTGTTACTATGTATAGGAGTTTGTTTTTCCAGTTTTAAATTATTTATTTTCATATTTGATCATATTTAAAATTCTTACTATTTGTTTATATTTATTTATTATGTTTTATTTTTTTATTGTTGATCTTTGTTGATATCTAGTAGTTAGGATTCGGTACTAAATTCTAGCTTATATGCTGTATAGTTGTTTGGTTTGGTATTTTATTCTGATAAGTTTGTTTAAACACTTTGGAAAAAATGCTTTGCTATGCTTAAAAAGTTCAATATTTTTCAAAAATATTGTAGAATATGTACCTCAACGATAACTAAGACACTTTTTATGTTATCATGACTTGAAAAAAAGAAGAAAATTTAAACAAATATAAATATAACAGTGGGGTTCATATATATTTCAAATGTTTAACATATTGTTTTATAATGCCTTTATTATCTATTATAACTGAAGGTAAATTTCTTTATTAGAGGCTTAAAAAATATTGAAAATGTTAACAACTTGGCAATGCATTTATCAAATAGCCTGAATAGCCACATTATTTCTAAATATTTCATTCATCATGAATGGTTTACTGACAGATTTACGGTTACGGCATCGAATATGATCTCGAATACGATCTCGGTTTTGTAACAAACACATCGCATAAGAATTTGTATCGCCAAAATGATGTGATTAATGTTAGCAATAGATTCAAGTTCAGAGCCAGCAATGTGAAACTTGCAATTTTCAATATTCATGTTTGTGAGACCAGAATCATTTCAAAACATAAAAAAACTAAGCTTTACCTTTTGTTCTTCAAATTTGAAATTTTTCCTGTTATAATATTTTATTAATCGAAAATATTTAAGACAGAATCAAACAATTTGCAAGAAACTTACAAGTACAACAATATTTTCAATAAATTTTCGTGGTTGGTCTGGAGAAGATAATAAGAATTCCAAGGTAGCAAAGCCTATACAATTTTAATCGAAAGAAAATTGACAGGTCAAGTATGTATTTATACCTAAAGATCTCTTGATCATCATTGATCATTGGTAAATATTTAAAACTGCTTCTATTTACACAATATATTCCACAAAAGAGACCTTTTAGTGGTGATAGTAGTTCAAAATTGTAAATAAATGAACAGTGTGGGCCTAGAAATTCTTGGAGAAGTTCTTTACTTAATTTATCTTTTCAATATAAATTGACAGAAATTATGATTATCTAAATTAAAAAGTGCCTTAAAAATCGCTTAAGTATTCGCGTATACCTCGCATATACATTTTTTTAGTACCTTTAGTATTGTAGTTTATTGACTTGGACTCTTGGAGCTATTTTAACATAAAATTTCAAAACTATTTTTAGTTTTATTTTTTTTTATTTTTATTTTTGCTTTATGCTTATTAAATGAATTTTATCTTGATTTACTTTCTTAACATCTGCTTCGGTAATATGTGGTTTTCATGTTTAACACTATTGTTTGATTTAAGAATTACTGTTTTTTATTTTATGTTATACATTTAATTATTTTGTTTAAAAAAATGAAGAATTAAAAAATAGGAATTAAAATTTGAATTTTAGGTTTTTTTTTGTTTTTGTGGTTTTCATCAATATATATCTTTATTTTATTTTAACGGTTAAATAAAAATGAAAAGAATACTTTAAACAATAAATCTATAAGAATAATGGTTAATAAAAAAAAAATCAAAATAAACTATTTTATAATATAATGATTGTTGTTGTTGTGTGGTAATAGTGTAGGCGTAGTAGTCATAGACAATTTGTGGAAGTTATATTTACATTTTATATAAAAAATAAAAAAAAATAAAATACAACAAATTTATATATAAAAAATAAATAATTTGTATATATAATATATAACATATGTATATTAGAATATCCAGACAAAAAAAAATGGCTTAATGACTAAAATAAAAAGTAAAATATACAAAATAATAATACTTAGATTATTTTTGTTTTTTTTTCAATGTTTTAAATATTTTTGCAAACATGAGAATACGTTTTAAGATTACAATTAAAATAAGGGTATAAAATATGTAAAAAAAAAATTTGGTATTTCAAAAGGTTTTAAAAAAAAAAAACATAAAATATTAAAATAAAATTCAGACTTCTGTTTCCAAAAATAACGAAAAAAAAATTAAAATAAAATAAAATATTTTTCTATTATTAAAATAAAAAATATAAAAAAAATTTGAAAAATTATTAAGAAGAAAATTTTATTTCTTGCGAAAATTGTTTAATAAAAAAAAATTATTCAGTCTTTTAAACACAAAAAAATTTGTTGTTTTTTTTTTTATATTAATTTTTACAAAATTTTGATTTTCTTGGTTTTTTCTTTTTTGTTAAATAATAATAAATTTAAAGCCAAATCACAATATAGTTTGTATTGTTTAATTTGGTATTTCATTGCCAAAACAAAAGTATACATATATTTAATTTTTTTTTTTTTTTTTGATCTTAAACCTAAAAACTATCAGTCCTTTCGATGCCTAAAAAACACTTTTTATATGTTTTTTTTTCTTATTATTTTGTTTACTCTTAATTGTGTTTTACACAAATCCAAAAAGGAAATAAGAAATAATTTTAAAAAAAATCTTTAATTTTTAATAAAAAAGAGAGAAAAGTTTTAATTTTCTTTAAAATACAAACGAAAAAAAAATAAAAAGAAAAATAGAATGATGAATTTTGGTGGTTGGAGGTTATACAAGCAGAACATGAAGTTTTAAAAGTTTTTAAAATACAAAGTTTATTATGAAACTAAAATGAGGTTAGGGGTTAGGCTATAGGTCGAAGTGATAGTTTTGATTGCCAAAGCACACTAGAGCACACATAGCGGCTCAAAAGTATTTCGTTTAAACTTGCTAAATTTTTAGTAAATTTTTATATATGAAAAGTAATGTTCGAGATGATATGAGTTTGGCAAAATAAAGGCTTAAAAAATGCTTTACTTTGCCTTGAAGAAGACAAAAAAAAAAAATACACCCAGAACCAAGAAAAAAGATTCAATGTATATACCTTCAGTAGAATCTTTTTGTTAGCAATAGATTAAAAAAAATAAAAACAGTTTTTAAAACTGGTGAATTTAATGTTTGCTAACCTTACTTTTTTTTCATAGAAAATAACATTTTGAGAGTTAATTGCTACTGAAAATCAAAATTTCACTTTTCATATAATGAAAGTGCTGTTGTTTTTTTGAGAATTTTCAAAAGCCTTCAAATTTTAAAATGTTTTGCTTGTAATAATGGAAAGGAGGGGGGAGGGGGAAGGGGGTTGTGTATTTCTTTGTTTCGTGTTTTTTGTTGGTTTGTTTGTTTTTTTTTCTTCTTTTTGGGGTGCGCGGTTGCTGGGTGAGGAAAAAAATATGTTTTCTCAGTTTAATATAGTTCTGTTGTTAGTACTAAGTTTTCTTTCAAAATTTGAAATGTATTAAATACATATTTACATTTGTTGAAATAAATTTTTGCTCTAGACCTATATACTAAAAAAAATATATATATATATATGTATCATTAATTTATATGTATGTATATATAGTATATATTACAATGATCTTTTAAATCTTAATGTTTCTTAGAAATTTCGGATTTTTTTGTTGGTAAGGTGGTTTACACAATAAGTCCTTTAGAAGTAATTATTTAGTAATTATTTATTTGTATATATAGTTAGATTTTGTTTTCCTTTGTTAATATTATTATTATTTTTTTTTTTTGTTATAATTTTAATAGAAGTTTACAATACATTTTTAATTTTTAGTATTTATGTATACTTAGTTGAATGATCTTAAATTTTAATATAAAATTAAATGTATTGTCAACGAAAAAAAGTTTAATTGCACAAGTCATTGTTTTTTCTTATTATTCTTCTCTTTTCTTTTCTTTTCTTTTTCATACACTAAAATGGTTCTTAACTAAGTTGTTATTTTGTTTTTTTTTTGTCAATTTTTTTTTATATAAAATTTAAGGGTGTGTTTCATTTTCATTTCATATCGTTTTAAACGTACCCAATTTTTGTGTATATATATATACAATATTTGTATTATTTTATTTTTTATTTTTATGTATAACGATGCTCATCATATGAGTTTCTTATTAATTTCTTTTTTTTTGTTTTTTGTTTTGTTTTTTTTTTTTTCAAAATGAAATTAAAAAATATTTTGTAAAAATCACAGTTTTGAATTCGCCTAAATATTAATAAAAAATAAATCTTTGTAAGTTTTTTGCTTTCATATTCTCTTTTTATGTTTCACTTTTTTATGATTTTATTTTTTGAGATCCAAAAAAAAAAACAGGGAATATAAACGAGGATTTTGTTATTGTGTGATCAAGGGAATAGAGGGCGAGGGTAGGTGAGGTTAGATTAAAAGGGAGACAATGATAAATGGTTTTGTTCAAATCGAAATGATACAATTCTATACGATATTCTTGAGCCAATGATGTAAATTTATACGAAAATTCTCAAAAATTTATTAAATTATGGCTTTAAAATTGTGGACGCTTTGCTTGCAATTATTGCCTACACCGAGACGTAATACAGAATTTTTATATTTATTTGATTAGTTCACAAAATCCTATATTATAGGACTTTTTTTCGTATGTCTGTTTAGAAATAGCATGTAAAATTATTGAAGCCATTCTGGTATTGCATACATTATGTTGCATTGTCATATTCTTAAAAGAACCTTTATGAAAAATTTTATATCTTCACTAGTATATCGATATTTCGTCGGAAAAACTGTTATCGTTATTAATTTTATAACAATACAACATGATATAAAAAAGCACCCCCAACGGCGTATACAGCTTAAAAATTTCACTCACAGCTGAACAAAAGTAAATAACATGGTTTTTATTTTGAAAAAGAGGTTTGGGGGGGGGGGGTAAATTTTGTTTAAAATAAAGAAAATACTAATAAAGTAGGGAAAAGTGTTGTAAGGTCTTCGAAGGCATCAAAAATATCTATTTATATATATATATCTATATGGTTTGTTTGTATGTTTTTTTTTTATCGTTATATGATTTAATAAATTCATACTACTATAGGGATCCTCACAGGATCCCATGGCGTAATTTTCTATCTGTGTTAAATCAACAATTGGTGGTGGCGGTTGTGATTGCGGCGGCAGCGGCGGCGGGTTCAATGAGCTCATAAGTCCAGCCTCGTTTGTGTTTGTGCTCGCAGACGTAGGCGATGCAAGATTAGCACTTAAAGCCGGATGTGTACTACTAGCGCCGGCGGCTGGACTCATGGCAAAACTGAAGAGATGTTGTAAAAAGTTATGCTGATCTTATAAGTAATCCATACAAGGTTTCACCATATTTGGTGACGACTGCTGTTGATGAGCGACGGACATTTGCATGGTGGGTCCCGCACTATTGCCGCCTGCTCCCACTATAGGCGATAATAGAAGTTCGGCAGCAGCAGCGGCTGCCGCAGCTGCAGCTGCTACTGCACTATCATTATTACGATTCGATACGGAACTATTGGCGGCTGCAGCAGCCTGTAACGAACTGAGGGATTGATGCAGACGACTTCCGGCCGCCGAAGAAGAGCCTACGGCTGAACCTACCGAGCCATGATGAAAATACGAATGATGCTTTTGTCTGCGGTGGTAAATACTTTTATGATTGTTGAGTGAATTGAGAGTGCGAAAAACTTTGTGGCACAAATTGCAAACAGCATTATTGAGAGGCTGTAAATGTTGTTGCTCTTTATGGCGTTTCAAGGTGAGCTTGGTACTTAACAATTTGCCGCAAACATCACAACGATGGCAGGCGTTCAGAGGAAGAGGCAATAGCAAACGGTTACCACCACTTAGTTCGGAGGCCCGTGAAGATGCTAAAATACCAGCCGCTGAAGATGTGTTCGACGAGCGACCAGTGGGCGAGGGCGACAGAGAGGAACGTCTATGCTGTAGTAAATGATGATGATCATAAGGGGAGGGTGCTCTGGTCAAATGATGGTGATGATGATGGCCGGTGGGTGACAAATCGTGATGAGAGTGCAAATGATGTGTGGGAATAAGGGACAACTGATGTTGCTGTAAAGCAAATTGGGTATGAGCATGGGAAAGGTGTGGAGGTGGGGTCAGAGATTGCGTTTGGGATTGGTGGGGTGAGGGGGTATTGGGAAAGGAACCTTGCTGTTGCTGTTGCTGCTGTTGCATTTGATGACTCTTCTGATCGGGCGTAGCACGTTGACCGTGGCGTTCACGTTCGCGTTCACGTTCACGTTCACGTTCACGTTCACGTTCCCGTTCGTTATCTGTGTCCGATTCACGATGTTCGCTATTACGTTCTTTACGTTCTTGCTGCTGTTGCTGCTGGGATTGCAGTTGATGTTGGTGGCTGTGCATTTGATGTTCATGTTGATGTAGTGCATGAGTGGAATGATGGTGGTGGAGGTGGTGGTGGTTGCTACTTGTATTAGGATTGACCCCGGGCACAATAACGCCACCGAGTAGGTTTGTGCTTCCACCTATATTGAATATAGGAAGAGAAGAGAAAAGAGACAATAGTGACTTTCGGTTTTTTTGCAACATTTTTTTTTTGTTTGTTTGTATAAGTAGTTGTAGTATTTGTTGTTGTAGTTGGGTTGTTTTTTTGTTTTCATTCTTTCTTGGTAAATGTTGTTTGATTTTTTGTGCTCTCTGTTCTGTTCAGTTTTGTTTGAAAAAAAAAAAAAAATACAAAAAAAGTGTTTCAAAGTCTTTTCTTAGTGTCGTTATAATTTGTGTTTTTTGTTGTTACTATTTTTTTGTTTTTGTTTTTGTTTTAATTAAATGTTTAATTGTTTCTTTAGGTACACTAACAAATCCAGGCTCTATAAAAATGTTCAAAAAAATACTGCTTTCAAAATGTATTTTTTCTTTCGTTACGAATTCGATATAAACAAAAAAGAAATTTGCCTTTTGCTTCTTAAAAAAAAAAAAAAAAAAAAACAATGAATTTTTTTTTCTTGAATGTTTCTCATATTATTGTAACAAATAAAGGGATTAAAAACAAAAATAAAGTATGTATTAATAACATTTTGCTTCTTTTTTTTTTCTTTTTCTTTTCTAAAGTTGATGTTTCTGTTGTTTTTGTATTGATTTAGTTTAGAAAAACTGTTAAAATGAATTTTGAATCGTTTTAAATTTTTCAAGGCAGTTGTGGGAAGGGAATTGTAAAATAAATTTATTTTATTTTTGTATATTTTTTTTTTAAATTTAATTTAATTTAATTAGTTAAAATAATGAACAACACATTGATACATTTAATTAAAAAAAAAAAGAAAACTAATTAACACTTACGTTTCTTAAAAAAGGACAAAGAAAAGATTCTAAAAATATTTCAAACATGTTGAGAATAATTTTAGAATTTTCTTTTACTTGAACTTTTTAAGGAAAAACAAAAACAAGCTCAATCAAAATGATTGAATTTGTTTATACAAAAGAGGAATTTTGTATTTAGTAAAAAGCATGCTTTTTTTTAGAGTTTTGATCCTTAAAGGAATCAATTCATTTAATTTAATTTAATTTAATTTAATTTTTTTTTAGTATAATTTTGAAACATTTTTGGCCTGATTGATTTGTTGGTTTTTTTTTTTATTTGATTTTGATTTTGATTTTTTTTTTTATAAAGTATAAGTATTTGAATTATACTTTCTTGGACTTTCATTTATTATATATTTTTTCTGATATAATGTCACTAGTGTCTCTTTTTTCTTTTCATTGTTAGCACACCACCTACAATATAGAGGGGAACGTTCTTTCATTTATAGCTTTTTTTTAAATTGTTTAAATAGTAGATATTTGGCTATTTATTTATAGCTTAAATACTATAAAAATTTATAAACTTTATTTGTGGATTTCTTGGATATTTTTTTTTTTTTGGTTTTGATAAAGATTATAAAATTATTTTTTATAATTTTAAATCAAGATATAAATTAGGAGAAGAAAAGGTCTTAAGGAAATTTTTAAAGGATCTCTTAAATATTTATGTATATATACGTTTTAGGGTTAATACCAATTCACAAAAAAAAAAAAAACAAAAAAAAAAAACAAATAAACATATGTGTATGAAAATATAGGTGCTTTGACTTGTGGTAAAATATGGTGATAATTATTATTATTATTATTTTTTTTTTCGTTTTGTAAGATGAATTATTGTTATAAATAAATTTACAAGGACTTATTATGCAAAATTTAAAAAAAAATAAATAAAAAAAAAAAAAATTTCAAAAAAAAACAAAAAAAAAAAAAAAATAAAAGAGAAATTAACAATTAAAGAAAATTATTAACTTATCATTAAACTTATTCAATATAATAAACGAACACAATTATTTAAAAAGTATCTCTTTAGAAAAATAAAAAAAAAAACTTTGTAAAATAAAATACATCAAACTTAAGAAATATATTTACATTTAGAAAAAAATAATTATATTTTAAAATTAAAGCATAAAGAAAAAAAAATTGATTAATATTTCGAAAGAAATTTGTTTAAAACTAAAAAAAATCAAGCTTAAAAAAACATATTGTTTGTTGGTCGGTCGGTCGTTCTTTAAAGTGCTTGTTTTGTTTTTGTTTATTTTTTTTTTCATTTACTAATTCTTAAAATTATTGCAACTAATTCATTATGTTTCTTCATATATTACTTATGTATGTATGGTGTATATATAAAAAAAGAAATGAAAACTTTTTTTTATCATTTACATACATATACGATATAAGATATTTGCATTAATAAAAAACTCCTTATATTATATTATAATTATTTTTAATAAATTTTTCTTATTTCTAATATATATTAAAGCCACTTTTTCTTTTTATTATTATTCATTATTTAATATTAGTAACAAATTTATTAAACTATTCTTTTTTTCTTTTCTTTTAAATATATCGTAAAAAACCTGACAAATTTAATAATCTTTTATATTTATTTATTATATAACTATATTCTTAACTTTTTTTTTTTTTTTTTTTTTTTTTGTTTACAAATTCTAATAGAAGATTTTCTTATTAAAAATTTATTTTAGTGAAGAAAAAAAAATAAAAAAAAATAAGAAACGCCTTTAATGGTATATACTATGTATCCTGTAAAAATATGTTGTTTTGTTTTCGTATTCCTATGACAAAACTTTAACAAATAAAATCTTTTAGAATTTAGTTAAAACTTTTGTCTCCTTTGTTTCTTCTTAAAGCACCTTAAAGTATTGTGTGTGTAATTAAACGAAATTATCAAACCTTTTGAGAACTGCTTACTCTGCTCGTTATGTAGACTTTTAGATACTCAAACCATTATTTCTGTCTAAAGGCTAGCCTGAAGGTCTTTAATATTTCCATACTTATTTTCCAATTTTCAATCTAGTTTAACCTGTTAAATCATCATCATTTATTTTTAATTCGAAATTAAAAACTTTCCCTAAGATTTCATATTCTAATCTTTTTTACAACTTCCATTAATTATGAAAATTACTACCAATAATTCATTTTAGTTAATATAACTATTAAAAATTGTATATTTTACTTTGTTGGTCACAATTGTTTTTCAATTTAAATCATATTTTCAATATAAAATTTTAATTTTAAAATTTTAGGGCAACGGAGAACTTTTCTGTGAGAGCTGTTTGGTTGGTGAAACATTTAGTAGGGTTTAGAACCACCTTTCCAAAAGTTGTGATTATAAATCAATTTATATTAAAATTTTTCTCATGTAATGTACTCTAGGCTAAAAGATAGGTTTCAGAAGACATAAAACTCTGTTCAAAATATATGTGGCAACGCGCTAATGATTAATGTTTAGCAAAAGAAACAATAGCAGAATGGGAGCAAGAGAGAGAGAGAGAGAGAGATAGAGATATACTATAGTATAGTATAGTAGATATTAATGTTAAAGAATGGAAATAAACATTACCAGCTTAAATTATAATATTTAGTGAATGAAAAAGATATGTATTTGCCATATAGAATATCTGGTGATTATGTACGCATTATTGGTAACGAAAAAAAAAAGAAATGGTAAATACATTCACCTTTAGAATTGTCAAGGTATATAGATTGGAAATGAGCAAATGATTATTATTATTATTAATAATTTTATATTAACGAGCAGTGCTAGTGAAAAAAAAAACAAATAAACAAATGAACATAATAATATTTTCTAAACTGTCGTTTTTCTTAGTTTTGTTTAAATCAACAATTTGTCTGTAGTAGTAGTAGTAATAGTAGTAGTAGCAGTAGTAAGATTGATTGGTTTTTGTTTTTCTTCTTGATTTAAGGTCTTTTCTCTCATAACGTTTAACGTTGTTAACGCTTTCATATTAGAGTTATTTGTTATGATAACTGTATACGTAATAATAATTATTGTGATAACATGGTTAAAAATTAACATTTGCTAAATAATCAAAATACATAAAACCCTATGTGGATGAACGATGATTGATGGCCGCATAATAGGGATTATTGACATTAACACCACCCATTGTCGCCATGCCACCACTATTGTTGGCATGATGATGTCCGCCTTGACCGCCACCACCTCCGCCACCCATATCCGGTGATGGTGGTTCCTGTTTCGGTTGTTTTAGATTCCTATGATAGATGCTCTTATGATTTCGCAAGCTATTCAATGAACTATAGACACGTTTGCATATATTACACACCGGCTCTTTGGTGGGACGCATATGAACATTTTGTATATGACGCTTGAGACGCGTTAAGGACGACAGATTCTTGTTGCAGGGATCACAGCGAAAATCATCACCGCCACTGTTTGATGCATTTAAGCTATTCGTTGATGTATTTAAGGCATTCGAGTTACTAGACGATGCTGCCATATTGGCAGCCATTGCTGCTGCAGCAGCAGCATACATATTATTGCTGCTATTATTATTAACGCCACTGTTGGCTGCTGATGAAGGCAAGATTTGATTGTTTGATGTTCCTGTAGTATTGCTATTGCTACTGTGTGTATTGGTATTACAATTATTGGAAAATGGCGATAGATTAAGGCCACACATGGCAGAGGCAGCTGCTGACGCTGACATGGCTGGTGATATCGATGACGATGTTGATGATGGTAACGGTGATGATGGTGTGTAGAAACATTTTTGTTGTTGTTGTTGTTGTTGTTTAAAAAAGTTGTTATAAAAATTATCAGTATTATTATTGATGTTGTGATAGTTATCGTTGATGTTATTATTATTATTATTGATATTGTTGTTGTAAAAGTGATGGTTGTTGTTGTAGTTGTTGATTGCAGAAGAAGTAGAAGAAGAAGAAAGTGATATTGTCGTCAGTTGACCTGACGACAAGGGAAAGAAAAACGTCGTATTAAACCATATGATATTGATTTACTTTAAACATTATTTTTTTTTCTAGTTTTAGTTTTAGTTTTTGAATTCAATTGTATTTAATTAAATTGCCATCAATTTCATGTTTTTAGTTTAAGATTTTTTGTTTTATTCTCAATTTAACTTTGGGTTTACTTAGATGGAGGGGGGCTTAAACGCAGTTTAAACTTGGTTTAACTAAAAAAAAATTTATTTCTTTTTTGATTGTTTTTGTATATATTGTTGGATATTGTATTGTATTGTTTTTTTTCTTTTTTCGTTAATTTTTGTTCTTCAAGTTGCCGGGCTGTCTAATATTAGGTAGAAGAGGAAATATTTCACTTTTTTTTTGTTTTTTACTGTATTTATATGAAATGTTGAGGTCGTTTCTCTCTACTAAGCTATTGCATAAGCTATTGATTGGCCTATTTTTATACTTTTTTTTTAAAATAATTTTATTCTATATTTTTTTTTTGATTGTGTAGAGTGTATCATTTACGTGTTGAACACCATCACCATATTTTTTCTTGTAGTGTATATTTGTTTGAAAATTTTGTAAGAAAAAAAAATTTTCTATTTAAAAGGGTTTTTTTGTTTTTATCATTTGGGTGTTTAATTTCAAGAGGGTTTACGAGGGGGGAGGGGTAGTGGTGGTTGGTTATACAAATTTTTAAGTGTTTTTGTGTGTAATTGTGTATAATTTTTGTTTATTTGTATTTATTTTTAGGGGTGTTTAGAATAGGAGTTGTTTTTTTTTAGGAGTAATAGGGTTTAAACTACTTTTCATTATATTACAAAGTTTTGTAGCATACTTCTAGGTTTGTCCTTAGTTTGTTACAAAAAAAAAAACATGCTTAAATTTGATTGTTTTTATTTCTCTGTGTAGTTTCGCATTTATTCAATTAAGCCATATCGCCTTTTGAAACCGATTGTGTTTATATAGCCCATATAATTTAAAATTGTTGTTTTTTTTTTTAAATATATTTTATACAAGCTAGATTTGATAGTGTACTTTTTTTTAAGTGTTTAAAGTGTTTTTGTAGCACAGATTTTTCAAAAAAAAAAAAAAAAAATTTATAACCTGTGTAATTAAAACTCAGTGTTTAAAAAGTATTTTTGTGTAAATTTTGTTGTCCTTTAACCGTAGATTATTTCCAGTGTTTATCTTTTAAGCCTTATACTAAAAAAAGACTTGTTTTAATTGATAAAAAAAAAATCAATATAACTTAAAATAATAATTAAAACCTTGATGTTGTTTCTCTTCAATTCAAAATAAGGCAAACAAAACAAAAAAATTTTTTTTTCAAATTGTAGCAACAAAGTTATTTATTTTCTTACTTTTTTTTTTTTTTTTTTTTTTTTTTTTTTTTTTTTTTTGAAATCAAAATTTAGAAAAATCATATTTTAACGAAACTTTTACAATTACTTTATAAAATTTAGATCGAACATGCATTTGTTTTTTTTTTTGTTTTTTTTTAAGCCAGACACAAATGTTCTATCAATTTCAATATAAAAACCAATTTTTGTTTTGTAGCTTTGTTTTAAAATTTTTCGATTACGATTTTGGATTTTAATTAATTTTAATAGGATTTAATTTCTTACAGTGTATCTTAAAGTAATTTACAAATATGTGATTGTTTTTGTTGTTTTGTTTTTTTAAAGGGTAATTTAAGGGGATAATTTCAATTTATATAACTTAAAACTATAATTTAGTTTATAATTAATTTCAAAGGTCAAAGGTCATATAAATGTTTTTTTAATTTGTATTTGCCAGGTTAATAAAAAAAATAACATTTAGCCATAATAATATTATAGATTATATTAATACTAATAATATTAATAAAGGTTAAAATTTAAAAACAAATTAGTAAATAATTCATTTCATTTTAAAAAAATAGATTGTGGACAGTTTTTTTTTAGAGAAGTTTTAGTAAAATTATAAAAATAAATAAATATGTTAGAACAACAACGAAAAAAAGCCGAGGGGTTAATAAATGAATTAAAAAAAAACATTCTAAAGAATTTTTGTGTGAGTGTAGAAAATGAGAAAATAAATGGTATTATGCATGTGGAAATGTATGTATGCGTGTGTGTATGTATGTATGTATGTGTGTGTATGTGGAAATGAGGCTGTGTTTTTTGTGTGTGTGTGTGTATGTGTGGGATATTTAAAAAAAAAATCTTTTTGTTTAAATTAAAAAAAAAAAAAAAAATAAAATGTTTATTAAAAACGCAAAAACAAATGGTTAATAACACAAATTGTTCTTTTTCGTTTTTTGCTTTTCTTTTCTTTTCTTTTCTTTGATTACTAATTTCAATTTTTACCAATTATTACTTGGAGTACATATGTGACTAATTTCGACGGACCTTTTTTTTTTTAGTGAGGAGGGAAACATTTTAAAGGGACCAATAATAATATTTATCCTAAGTAGTTGTAAAAGTTTATACCGTATATCTTTTTTTTTTATATTTTCTTTCTTTTTCACATGGTGCACACTCTTGTATTCGTTTTTAAATAAATATTTCTTTTGTTTTTTTTAATCAATTCATATTGATGATTAATCTTTAAAGATTAAAATTAGATTATATATGTATGTATATATAAATATTTTCTTGTTATTGATATTACTGTCTAACTGGAGCCTGTTTTGGTTTGGTTTTAATTTAGAAGATTATAAAAATGAATCTTGTTTGGTTTTTTCATAAATAAAAACAAAACCAAAAAAAAAAAAAAAAATTAAAATAACACTCAGTTTAATGAATGAATTAGAAAACAAAAAAATTAATTAATAACCGAAACGAAATAATTAAAAAGAATTCATGTATACAGTTAGACTGATTTTAAAATGATATACCATTTCATTATTCAATTATGTTTTTTCAATATTTCATTGAATATAATTCTCGAAATGAGACAAATGAGAAGTTGCAAATCCAATGCAAATAATCAATTGAATTTCAAACAAGGTTGATATGGCAAGGAAATTAGTTTTCAATTGCTTTATTGCATACTGTCAATTATTATTCAAGCGATAAGCTTAAGCTAGTAAAAGAGAATTTGAAATACCATCAGTTGGATGTCCTATAAGACTTGATCTTGTCGAATATGTTATAAAATAAGCTTTCAAAACAAGAATAGGATCAATTACAATTTCATTCAAGGGATTTCTTTATTCCTCAAATAAAGGAAAATTTATTTTTTTTATTGCTTTTAGAAAAACTGTGTACAACATTTAAAAACATGAATTCCCAGATTATTTGTTCGGCTATTAAAAACCTTTCTTTTTTTTGTTAAATAATAAAACAAAAACTTTTGTAAAAAACGATTGAAATGTTTAGTTAAACAGACAAGAGAAAAATAATCAAAAAAATTAAATTGATTTTCGAAAATTTTCGAACATTAAAACATATTATTTAATGAAAAACTAAAATATTAGTTTGAAGTTAAAAAAAATCATAATATTAAAATTGTTACACACATACGACGACGTTTAGTTAAAAATTGTTTTGTTTATTATTAAAAAAAAAAATAATATTAAAAGAAAAAGAAAAATTTAAAAAAAATTTTTTTTTTTATTCGATTAATAATGGTAAAAACAAAGCACATTTATTTATAATTATTATTAATTAATAATTAACTCAATTATGATTGATATACATTAAAAGGAATGATTAAATGAATTCTTTTTTTTAAGCTAATTGGAAAAATAAAACCAATATTTCTTTTTGAAAAAAAAAAAAACAAATTAAAATGGTTTTAAAATTTGTTTTTTGGAATGGATTTGAAAACAAAGAAAAAAAAAAACAATTATAATAAAATGTATAAGAAATCATAAAACAACATAATGTAACAGAGAAAAAAATTTGATTATTAAGTACGAATACAAAATTAGTACACAAAAAACAATTCACGGAAAATATATATTTGCTTTTTCTTCTTTTTTGATTTATATTTTTTTTTGTCTATTATTTTAGTTTTTAAATAAAAACATTTTTAAAATGTAAAATAGATATTTTACTTCTCACATTAGGTTTCGTTTAACTATACGTTGAACCGTTTTATTTCTTGCTAAGTTTTTTATTTCGAGTGTAAAAATAAAAGAACTTTTCTGCATTTCTTTTTTTTTTTTCATTATTATTAATACGAACGCCTCAACTTTCTTCTTTATATTTCGTTTTTATTTTTATTCGTAAGTTATTTATTTATAATTGTATTATATTTTATTAATAGTCTATTGTTATAGGAAAAAAAATAAAAATCAATTCCTTTTATTTTTATTTTTAGTTGGTTTTTCCTTTTTGTATATAAAAACCATGAAAATTGAAGTGTTAAAAACTGTTTGTTTGCTTATGTTGGTGTTATTTTTTCTATAAAAAAAAAAGAAAACTTTCTAAAAGGGAAAAATAAGGATTAAAATTTCCTACAACCAACTATAATACACACACACCTAAACAAAACAAAAAATAACTTTTTTCATTATTTTCTCAATGAGCAAAAACTACACTACCAACAACAAAAAAACATAGTCAATGAGCCTGCTCCTGCTCTTGCTTTGCCTTGCTTGGTTGCTTGCTTGCTTGTTTTAGCTCCTTTTTCAGTCAGTCACTGAGAAAATGCTTTGCATAGATTTATAAATATTAATAGAAATCTAGGGAAGGTGTTCGGGGAAGTTTTTAACCATTTTAACCTCATGTTTTTACAAAAATGTTGTTGTTACACACATGCTTAAAACCTTTTAGTGATGAAAAACTTTTCAAACTGATTTTCCAATGATAGAATGGTTTAGAGGTAAAGCTGTGTGCTAAGAACTTTGGGTGGGGATTTTGAATGAGAGTAAGTGTTTATTAGTGATGAAATTGTTGTGGCTTGCCATAATACAGACACTTACTGTAATTTACACAGTGCAACTGAATAAATCGAGGTATTCTAATGTTTGTTGAAGAAATACAATGTTCTGAGTGAGTTGACTTATTGATTGGTCTCTTATTTTAATTCTTATAAACATTTCGAAAGTTGCTTTAGGTTATGTTTTGAATTTCGGATCCTTTTAAATATAAAAATCTTCATAAATAGAACCCAACATGTAAGCGGGTGTATATTTTCTTTTCACTCAAAATGTTATATCTTCAAGAAATGTCTTACGGACTCCCTATAACTGATGCAGTGCATTTTATTCTCTTAAATGTATCGCTTTTATATTATCTAATCTATTGAAACATAAGGTTTGTACTTTCATACATACATTATTGCCTATTACAATCCTTTAATCAGCATTAATTCCTTGCTTCTGGTTTGTATTGCAACTATTTCCATGTTGTTTAACATTAATTTCTTTTTAAATGTTGCACAGTGTAAAAAATAATTCAGCCACGCATCACAACATCATTAAAATTATAGCTTCCCTTATCCCCTCCCTTAACCAGAAAAAGTAGTAAAAATTTCTATGAGATAAATTTGAAATAGTCGACAACACATTGACGACATGTTGTTGGCGGGTGGTGGGTTGTGGTAAAAATAATGAGAAAACTGTATGAATGAGTATGTTAATTACATCTAAACCAAACAAAAAATACTAAAACATTTAAAATTTGACACGAGAGTAATTTTGTGAATAACGCATCAACAACAGGTGGTTGGTTGTATGATGATTGAAGGGGGGGGCTTAGAAGATGAAATATCTGTGAACAGGATATAAAACTTTATTAAACTAAATGTGTAAGGCAAAAGCCTAGAATAATTACCGTTAAATTAATGTATGTATGTATGTAAGAGTGTTGTTTGCAACACGTTTTTAACACTTTAATTTTCATGTGTGTTTTAATAGGCATTTAAACAATTATTTTCAGTGAAAAATTTATTCATTTTAAAAGTAGTAGCATTGAAAGTGACGAAAATAAATGAAATTATTTACCATTTGAAACAATCAAACAAGAAAGAAATTTATATTTTATGGTTTTATTAAAAAAAAATTTTATTTTATTTTTATTATTTTATTATTTTAAGCCGAATGATTGAAAAACTTTCGAAAATTTTTTTATGTGAAACAAAAAAAGGGTTAAAATTTTCAAATGCAAAACCAAAAACATTTAACGTTTTAATATGATTTTTGTTGTAATTTTGTATTGGAAATCGTAGAAGGAATATTTAAACCTTTGAAAAAAAAAAAGTTGAATTTTAAGGTTAATTTTTAAGGTTTTATAAATATTGAGTGAATTTTATTATTATTTGATTTATATGTGAATGCGTAGAAGTAAATGAAATTTTTTAAATTTATTTCGTTTAGGAAAAAAAATTATTATTTCTTTTCATTCTAATTATAAAGAAATAAAAAATTAAATAAATAAACCAAAGTTAAATAAAAAGAATATCAATGTATACTAATTTAAAAAAAAAAAATCTTTAAGAAATATAAACAAAAATATTTGAAAAAAAAAAAAAAATTAAGAGAATTTTGTACGCATTGATGTAATAAAAAATGTCAATGAATTCTAAGCAAAGATAATAAAATAGATAAAGCACTCACCTTGGGGAGAGGCAGCTAATTCGGCAGCAGATTGTAATTGAGGATTCAAGTCTGTAAAGGAAACAAAATTTATTTCTTTAAATTTGGCATTTAAATCGTTAACTAAAGTTTGAAAAAATGTATTTGTAAGCTAAAGTGAATACGATTTGAATTCTTTGTAAAACTTACTGGCAAATGCTGCTGGATCTAGGTTGCCCATAGAAAACGGTGGAAACGGTGTTGACGGAAATAACTTTTCACCAGGTGAAAATGAAAACGGTGCCGTCGGTGGATGCGGTGGCATTGTATTTTCAATTTCTTCATCGTTTCCCGAACTATAGAAATAAAATGTAACGTGTCGTTAATGAATGACAATGACAATCAAATGTTTAGGAATATTATTCACATACCTCATAGAACCTTTACCACAATCAGCACTGTTAGCACGATGTACATTATGTTCACCAGTCGAATCATTGCTATGCTCGTCAGTGTTATTATTAGGGCATACCAATTCCATCGGTTCGGATTTAACATCTTCAGCTGAGCGTGTCAGTGGCGATGGCGTAAGGCTGCCTAATTTTTCACTTGAAGAGATTCCATTGCCATTTGTATTAGAACTGGGACCATTGCCATTACCTCCGCCGCCACCGCCGCCAATATTAGTAGCCATGGAGGAACCATTACCTATAAAATTATAAAAACCAAATGCATTTCATTTCCATAATTTTCATATTTCCAAGAAGTTATAAAACTTACGTTTGTCATCTTTTGGTGGTGGTGAATTATTGTTATTGTGTTTGATTGTTGAAAAATCTGTGGGTGTTAATTGTGGTGAAGTACTGCGTGGATGTATTATATCAGGACTTTTTGTATTACTGGGTGGTAGACCATTATCAGAGCTGGCGCGCATACGTTTTAATACATGATTTGGATCCTCAGCCGATGATGATGAATTATTGTGTTGTTCGCGTCTAATCATGGCAATATTACGTTTGTGCAAGGGTATTTGGGTGGGGGGAAATGGTGGCGGCGGTGGTGAGCCCATACTATGCGGATACAAGGGAGAATCATCTTGCATGGCAGAGTGATATGAATTTAGGGGGGTACGTACACCACTATTGGCGAGATTTTGTATTTGAAGTAATTGCTATAAAATGAAAAACAGAAAGAAAAATCAATTTAAGATTCTAAAATAATGATTTTTTTTTTGGGTGGGGGGGTTTTAACTACTTACACTATTAGTTTCTTCTGCTTGTTGTTGTGTGAGGCCGGAAACTCTTAAAACTTCGGCGGTTTTAAGAAACGATTGTAACGACTTTTGATGGACATTTACTTCGCCATGATATATAAACTCGACCAACGAATGTAAATCGTGAAAATTTACATCCTGTAATAAAATCACTGGGTGTTTGCATGGTGTACTCTGAGGAATAGTAATAATAAAAACAAATACGAGATTAATGATTAATAAATTGAGTTTTCAATAAAACGTTTTCAATAATTTAAATTCTGTTTCAGCAATAGCAATTTGTAGAATTGTAAGCAATTCTTTTAAATCAAGAGAAAAAAGAAATTGGATGTTGGCCTCGAATTTTGTTTGGTGATAGTAAATGAATATTAAATAGACCTCTTAGAATTTGAGAAGGATTAGAGCATCTACCAAATATTCTAGGATTTATTAAGGAGAGCAAAAGAGAGCTCTTTTACAACTGCTAGCAATATTGCTCATATTCATATTTCTGTATCCGTGTAATCAAGAGCCCTTTGTAGAATGCACATTCGACTTGTCTTAAGCACTCTTCTTGTTACTATGTAAAGCAGAAACTTATAAATACATATTCTAAATATAGTTTGTAATACTCATCTACATACACACATACATATGTACATACATAAGTACATACTATATGTGTATATACAGTACGTATACATATACTATGTATTTGCATCTATAAATATTTCGTTTAAATGAGTGTGTATCTTTTGCATGTCTGTCTGTTTGTTTGTTGTCCGTCTGTACGACTATCACATCCTTAAGAAACTGTTGGTGTTATTTTGTTGCTGTACCAGTACATGTGCTCGTTCATCTAGAAATTAGGTCATGCATCAGATGATAAAACTTGAGATATTTTTGTATATTTTTTCTCTTTTTCTATGGTTTCATTTTTTTTTTATTCCTACAAAAAAAAAAAAACTTTGTCTGTCTGCCGTTTGTCGCCTTGATGGTAAGCAATAACCAAAACAACATTGTGTGCCGTTGATGCGATCATTACAACACTGTAATAGTGTTGGTGCAACGAATGTTGAAAACAGGATGATCATGATTAAACAAAAAGTAAAACACACAGCAACAGATCTTTTTTTTTTTTTGTTATTATAAAATTATAGCTCTTGCTGCTGCTGCTTCAGTTGCAGTTGCTATTTAAGTATTTATTTTTTTTCGCTCGTCTCTTGTTTGTTATTTTTTGTTCAAATTGAGGTCAACAGATCGAAAATCTTGTTTAGGTATCGTTGTAAGTATACGTATGTATCGTTCGTATATAAACACATAAAATCAAGTACATGGTGACTTGGTTGTTATAAAAAAAAAGAGACTTTTGCGTATGCGTTTGTGTAATAAATTTGCTTTGTTCATTACAAATAAATGATGGCAGTAATAATAATAATAATAAAAAAAGAAACGTATTGTTTTTTTTATGATTATTTTTCAACAAATACTTTTGTTACAAGTAAATAGGGTGCGCTGTATTGCTGCTACGTTATACTATGTATGCACAGATGCATTAACGATCACATTTTGCCAATAACATTCGTTTATTTATTAAAAAGAAGAAGAAAAGGAAAAAAAAACAACAAAAGATGGATAAAATATTGAAGCTGCTGCTAATTTACTGCATTGACTTTGAGTCTGTCTGTTTTCTTTATAATGGATTTTGTTTTCTTGCCGTATTGTTGTTGTTGATTTGTCCATTTAACACAACTTAGCAGCAACAAAAATAAAAAATGTGCATTAAAAAAAAACAGAAATTTTTTAACAAGCAAAAGCAAACAGAAAGTGGGCCACACCATCATCATACCCATTATTTATACTAAAAACAGAGTTGTTATATTTATAAATTTTACACATGCATATGTATGTGCGTATTGGTGTATAGATTTAACACTGGCACCTCTTTACATAAGAAAAAAAAAAACAATATTATTGAGCTCATTTGTGAGCAACGCCATTTTGTTGTTGCTGCTGTTGCTGCTATTATTTGTTTGAATTCGTTTTATTTTATTTCATTTTTTTGTTGCTGTTTTTTTTTTGCTTCTTTACTTAACAAATTTTTACTTTAAATGCAACTACACTTTCTACAGGCCTGTTTGTTTTCATAGGAAAAACAATAAGAAAAAATACCCTACCGTGAAAAGCAACAAAAAAAGAAAACAAACGAAAACAAAAACAAAACACTACATTTAGTATTTCCTTTAACTCTGCTGCTCCCTTTGCTAATAAACAAAACAGCTGCAGTTTTCTGTGTTTTTTACAGTTATTTTAAGTTCTTATTTTAAGAGACAATTAGCATTACAAGTGGTTTTTCACTTCCAGAGAAATTCAACTATCCAAAGATGACCGTTATCATCATGAACGTTCTTTTTTTTTTTGTTGTTTTTTGTTTCTTCTCTCACAAGTGTTTTTGTATGATTATGTTAAATAACAGCTTCGTATTTATGTTGTATTTAAGTTGAATTTGTTGTTGTTTTCACTGTAGTTGTTTCTGTTGTTATTAGGGTTGACTATTGCTGCAGTTAAAACCTAATTAAAATAATAACAATTCTATCTGCAGTTAATTAAATATTAATGACTAAATACTATATAAACAGTGCATAGTACAGATCGTAGATAAGATTTTATTTGCTACACTTAAGTGGTGGGTAAACAACAGTGTTGCAAAATACATAAATGCAAATGCAAAAAAAAACAACAACAAGAAATGTGATATTTTTCATTGACTATTATTATCACGATCAAATAAAGAACTTGAAAATTATAAAAAAAATTAGGTTAGGCTCTGTGGAGAATAATTAAAAGCTGAAATTTATTAAAATTTAGAACGTCGAGATTATTCAGCTAAAGGTTACCTCCATAGACTGTTTCTCACTGGTTTCTTTATTCTATTTTAGTCATTAACCTCACTTTTTCAAAATGCTAATTACAAGCTTGCTATAGTTTACTGTTTAATTCGAAAACTGAGGTTTTTTCAAAGATTAATCGTAAGGCTAACGATTGAATCCATGGATATGCTTTCATATTATTGGTGGCTAATAGTGAAGGTTGTTGATGATGTGATTTTGGCAGTAGAGAGCCTCTATGGTTTTGGCAGTAGAGAGCCAATCTGCGAGAGCAGCGAAAATGTTAAGTTATGTTATAAAACTGATTATGAATAAGAAAGACACCAAATTGTCGTATAAATTCCAATCCATGATTAGGAAACAATCCCTTAGTGTTTGTCGCAGTTTAAAGAAAAGTAAAATTATATGTTCCCAACAGGAAAACGAGATAACCAACGTCATATCTTATCTTTGACGTAAGCAGATCGACAATTTAAGGCTGTCAATGAACTCATACAGTGGAAATTGAAGGTTACTGCTGATAATAATGTGACAGAGTAAATAAAAACCAAACATAAACTTGGTCAGTCGTTACATTTTTGGTCTTTCTAAACACCTAGACTTTAAATTGCTCAGTAGATACAGTCAGCATTTAGTATACTAAATACTAAGGGACTGGGAATGATTTTTTTTTGTTTATTTTACATGGAGAATATACTACAACCATGATCTGGATCTCATAAAAAGATAAGCCAGCTATAATGAAAGAATGCTGCACCTAGGACATGTTGTCCGCTTGGAGGATGGCGAGAGTTGCAAGAGTATATACGAAACTAAGACAGAGCGGCTAAAGACAAGAGTTTGTTGGTACTAAGTTCGACTTCAGCTACATCGTTTTAAATGACTATAATAAGCTTAGAATGAGTATAGTCTGCAGATTAGTTGATATGAAGAAAGAGATTGAAACAAATACGGTTTTCCAGGTCATGGCTTTAAACAGGCTTCAACAGGTCGGTCAAACTAAGTTGCGCATTAGCCAAGTTTTCTTAAATGGCTATGGCCATGGCCTTAAGGTCAGTTGCTATGAAGAAGAAGACTTGAATTAATGGGTTTTGTTAGGGCCCTTGCTTTGAACTCAATTGAGTTATTAATTTTCATTTACTTGGAATATCGTAAACGATCTCTAACCAATAACCATAATAACTTCTCCTACTGCTTGCTTTGGCTGTGAAAGTTTCTAGCTCTTGTATATTTCTAAGTTATACTGTACTTTAGCAGTGCTATGGACACTTAGAAAAAAAAATCTGTCTGAATGTGTATGTTTTTATTTTAATTATCAGTCCTCTTTTTTAAATGTATGTATGTATGTATTGTGTATACAATCAGTTGTTATTTGTATTGTTAAGCCAAGAAACAGTGTTGACAACTTTGTTTATTTTTATTATTATTCGTTTGACATCGTTTTTTTTTTTACTTTGCTTCAGGTTTTGGATTTTCTTTAGGATTTTTTGTTATGCAATTATTTGTAAATTTTAAGCCTATACAAAAACAACAACAACGGCAACATTTGTTTAAAAGAAGAAAGTACTTGAGTTAAATAAGAAAAAAAAAGAATTAATTTCGTGCCAACAAAGTTTTGTGCCATTTTAATTTGTTCGCTTTACAAACAAACAAAAAAAAGCATTTGTTTTTTGGTTCATTTTGTAGATTTTCTTATAACTTTTGTAGCTTTTTTTTTTTTGTAATTTTGTTAATTTTTTTTTCTTCTTCTTCTTCAATAGTTTTATTTAAATTAAATTATTATAATAGCGAGTGAGTCTTTTATTTTTTTTTTTTTTGCTTGACCATGTTTTCATTTTTGTTAAGTTGGTTCTTTTTTTTAATTTTTTATTGTTGCTTTTTTCTCTGTTTATACATTATTTATGTTGTTGTTGCTGTTGTATGAATCTATTTTTTTTGTAGTTCAGTTTTGTTTCGTTTGTTTTTTGCTGGCCTGTGTTGTTACTAATATTTTTTTGATACTAAAATAATGTATGTTTTTAATTTTTTGCATTTGTTGTAAATTTTTTTTGTTTTTTTGTTTTTTTTTTCTTGCTATTTAGCAAATTAAATGTTGTGTTCTTCACTTTTTTCTCGTTGTTGTTGGATTTTTTTTCGGTATTTATGTAGAATATTTAATTTTAATTTTTTTTCTTCTGTAAAGCATTATATTAAGCACTTCAAACAACAGCAACAACAACACCAACAAATTAGTTTAAATGTCGTGAATTTTTTTTATATCGTCTTTTGCTATTCTACTTCAAAAGCTGTTATTGTCTCCCTCTCTCTCTCTATCTCGCTGTGTCTTGACAATAGTTTGTTGCAGCGCTTTAGAATAATTTTTGCCTGAGTAGACCTATTTTAGTTGTTTGATGCAAAAAAAAAAAAACAAAAGTTTTATACAATTTTGTTAAAGATATATTGTATTTCGTAGTTGTTGTTTTATTTTTTGTTATTTTAATTTCAAGTCAACTTGTCAACGTAGTTTATTTCTTTTTATTTCGTTGTTTTTGTATACTTTTAATGCCAAATTAGTTCTTAGATTTGTATGGAGAGTCAATTCTTTTGTTTTGTATTCAAGAAAATTATTTTTTTTAAGAACTTGTAAAAAGCCTACTATTCCGCTAAAAGTTTATACAAATTGGTTTCTCTTTTGTCAGAATTTTCTTTTTTTTTTACTTATTATACATCAGAGTTTTAATTAATTCTTTTCAATTTAAAAACTAGTAACATCAACTGTTATTATACGACTTAAAAGACAGATTAACAGCTAAATACATTAAATAGGCAATTTTTCATTGATTTCTTACAATAAATATCCTTACAGTTAGGGTCCTGACATTAATACGCAAACAATTACATGCAATTTTTATTCTATTAGCGTCTGTTTCAGCACAATCTGAAAGGTTTAATTGTCAAAAATGTCCATAAATTAATGTCAATTGTCGAGTGGTCCAGCCTCCATAGAGCTCTGTTTGCTATCGTGCAAATAACAGTTTGAGAAAGGACCCCCCTATTTAAAATTCTTTTACGAAAACTAGTTGAAATACACTATAATAGGTCAGGTTTAACTGCTTTAGTTCGGAATTGGTACTGATTTAGCACACTGGGCGCTGGCGTTCTGTTCTGTTGGCAAGCCTTTATAATCGTCGGTAGAATTCGAACTATCGAGTAAAATCTGTCTCTTGTAAGAAGAGAGTTTCCAGAGTTTCCTCAAAAACCTATGGGAATTGGATTCTGTTAGGATTTCTAATGTTGGGATTTCATTCTAGGCATCTCCATCTTACTTTTTTTAATTTTCTCCTTATTTTTAATTTTCCTTACATCTTGACATAAAAACTATCCTTGAATCTTTTCATTTTGATATTGAATTCCTCTGTCTTTCTACTCCACTTTTGTCTTTATCTCGAATAACCTACGAAATCGAAAGTTTCTACAATGAATCTTTTCTGTTCTCTGGGTAAAGGTGTGGCTTTGCAACCTATTCTACTTTATTATTCCAACATGCGTTAAAACCACCTTGGATTAGGTTCAGTTGACAGTCAAAGGGAATATCTATTTTGGGTTCTATAACTGCCCGTCATACATAATACCGATCGTACCTATTCATCATACAATTATAACTCCTAACTAGAATCAGACCAACTAAAGAGGAACCGTACACCATTAAAACAATGCCTAACATTCTAGGAGCTTGTTTGGTGGTTTCTTAAATCTTCCTTTTATAATTTGACAACCTGCTCTTGAGACAAGTAATTTTGGTGGTGAACAATTATTTGTTCTAGTTTGCTTTCAACAGAAAACAAGGATTCTTAA
Source organism: Sarcophaga bullata (assembly GCA_005959815.1). Taxonomy (NCBI): domain Eukaryota; kingdom Metazoa; phylum Arthropoda; class Insecta; order Diptera; family Sarcophagidae; genus Sarcophaga; species Sarcophaga bullata. Next base: position 207,300 of record QOCX01000082.1, read on the forward strand.
TAGAGAAACGGAATTGCTTTTCCAGTTTTATTAAAAAAAAGCATTTGTTTTGTCTATGCAAAGCATAGTTAAAGATGTATTTTAAATTTTCTTTAAAACTGAAAAAAAGTTTTTTTTCAAAGTTTTTTTTTATTGTTTGACAATGCATTTGTATCTGATAAATAATTTCAAATAATTTTTATGTCTAGTATCTTGGTATTTAAAGAAATTTCAGTGGAAATTATTAAAAGAAACTTTTTTTTTTTTTTTTTTTTTTGGAAAGGATAAAGTATTAGCCGCAATTGCGTGATAAACTTTTAAAATGCTAAAATATCTTTGACCCGTTTTTTTTTACCATTATAAATAAATGTTTATAAATCATAGCATATTGTTAATGCAAACGTTAATGTCATAAATAGCTCTTACATTAGTTGAGATTTCTTTTTCTTTGCTTTTGGCTAAAAGGCCACAAAATAAAAGAAAAAAAAAATAAGAAAACAACGTCAAAGTTTTCCAAAAAAAAAAAACGTTCTAAAGAACTAAAAACTGTTTTTAAAACGCAAACTAACATTATAATAATAACTCACAGACAAAGCGCAGCAATACATATTCTAAGTTTCCTTTATGGAAGTAGTACGTGCATATTTATTATTAATAGATGATATCCGAGTAAACAACTAAAACAGGCAAAATAATATCCTGCCACTACCGCTACTGCTCTCTTTGTCTTTCTTGCTATCAACAACAATTATTTAAATGCCTGTAACAGTGCCACAATATGCATTAGCATTTCCTGACAGCAACTTTGCTTATAAATTGTATGCATTAGAGCCACACAAACAAAAAAAAAAGAAGAAAAAAAACCAAGTAAAACCACCAAAATAAAAAAAAGAAAATATTATAAACACACATACATATGTACATACATACATACATAAAAAAATATAAAATTTTTGCCAAGTTAGTAAATAAATTAAAATGTGTACGTATCAACAAAATAAACAACCAAACAACCTGCATTTAATAACCACATAAGGACAGAAAGAATGAAAATATTTCCGTTATTTTAATTCTACTTTACTCTACTCTACTCTACTCTAAGAAAAACGCCTATTTTTCTTTGAGGTTTTTTTCTTTCTTTACATTTTAGAAATTGCCTATGAAAACCAGGCAGAATTTCAAAAACTTTTGTAAACAACAAACAACAAAAAATATTGTAAAAAAAAAAGAAATAGACATCGTCTAAATATGGTTTCAGTTTTCAGCACGTGATATTTTATATTGTTGCGCTTTTGCAAAAAATAATTCTTCTTCTGTTTTTTTTATAGTTTTTAATTAATTAGGTTGCCATTTAAAGTTTTTGACACAGGCACAGCCATAGAGACACACTCAGTATATCCACAATGGTTTGTTCAAATGGCAGTGGAAATACCTCTGCAAGATAAAAAAAAAACTTAATAAACGAAACAAAACAACGTTTGTTTTCAATACAACAGGAAAAAACAAAATTACAAACTGCAGCAGACATTTATGGTCTAATATACAACATTGGTGTAATAGAACACACAAACACACGTAAACAAAATTCCCTTTAGGTAAACCGTAATAGAGAAAGAAGCAAGGATTTTAGAAAAACTTTTCCTTTATTGTTGCATAGTTTTAGGGGGGCTTTCTTAAGAAATTGCCTGATAATGTCGTGTGCATTTGTTTTTTTGTTTTTTTTTTTGTGGCAGCAGTTTGAAAATGAGCAAATTTCGTTTTTGTAGATTTTAAAAAAGCCGCAATACTTTGTTAAAAAAAAAATTTTTTATCGTTCCTTGCCTTATAACGTTGATTGTTTATAATTGCATGAAACAGTATACAGTACAGTACAAAAACTATTCTAACTTTTCCTTTATCCTTGTTAGCAAAAGAAATCAAGTTATTTTAAAGAAATAGAAAAATGAAGGAATTTTCTTAAGCTTACCTTTAATAAATCTCTAAAATATGGACTGCACGCTGATAATACAACACGATGTGCCTTAATGCTACGGCCCTCGCATGCCAATGTGACATCGACGAAATCTTCATCATCTCGGAGATTTTCAAAAGCTGATGTTATGCTGCTTTGGTAATTATTCCAGCGCAGACAAAAATGTTGTGTTTCATCCATTTTGTAAGCGTTGTTCTGCTGTCTACGTTTTAAACGTTTTTGCCAGATTCAGAATAGAAATTTTTATTTTTGTTCCGCGGTGTGTGTTGTTGTCGTTTGAAATTTTAAAATAAATTTTACTTTTATTTGTAGTTTGTTGTTCCTTTTCTTATTTTTGATAATTTTTGTTCAACAAAAATTCTTCTTTTCCAATTTTCAATATTTTTTTTTTTGTTTTTTGTTCTTACGACGGTTTTGTATTTTTTTGTTGGGGTTTGTATTTTTATTTTATTTAGTGCTTGATATTATGTATTATTATTATTGTTGTAGATTTTGTTGTTGTTGTTAAATTAAACGTAAACTGTAAAGATAAATAAGAAAATATTCATTAGGAATGTTAGAATTTTTTTTTTGTTTAAAATAGTTTTTATTATGACAAATAAACATGAACCAATCATTATAATCGACTAAAAGCCCATAAAAATCTCGAAGCATTTTTGAAACTGTTATACTAGAGAAAAAAAAACTCAAATAGCAGACATTTTGAAATATACAGTGAACTCGCGGTAATGTGAACATCCAATATAATGAACTATCCACTAATGTGAACACTCAGTTTTTTATATGGGTGCTCTAAATAGTGAAGAAAATTTTTTTTAATTTTTGGAGATTTTTTAATTTGTAGAAACATTTATTTTTAATGTTGGGAATCCCCGAATCAATAAATACCCATAGTATACTATTATTTTAAAGGTATTTAATGCTAGTAGCTTTATGTAACTTGTTATCTAAATGTTGGAAAATATTTTAAATATGGTAAATAATGAAGAGGATCCTGAATTTAATGTTCCTTTGAGCGTTTTAAAAGAAAAGTGGCAATCAGAGGTTAGATCTTTAGAAAATACTGCTACAGATCATCTACAGACATTGTGCCCTCAGGAAATATTTACTGCTGTAAACACTAGAGATTGGATCAATAATCCTTGTGAGGACGTTATGCCATTTGATGAAAATGATTTCATTGAAGAGTCCGACGATAATGACGACTGTTTTATTGAAGCGCCTGAAAACAATATTAAAGCCAAAGAAGCTGTCGAAATTTTTAACAAAGCTTCCCAATGGGCTAAATTTCAAATGGTCGATCAAACTGACATTAAAGTATTGAAAAAAAAAATCAGGGAATTGGCGGTAAATAAGCTGGTCGAACAAAAGAAAAAACAGAAAATTTTGTTTGTTTTTTATGTACATACTACGTATGTACTCTTTATAAAATGGATCTTTAAAAACTTTTTATGTTCCAAATAAATTACAAAAAGTTTTTTTTTTAGTAATCTTTGCATATTCATTCCTTGCAGAAATGATTTTTAGAAAGAATAATTCAGTAATAATATATTTAAAAAAAAATCACAATCGAAAATGTGAAGAAATTCGAAAATATGAATTACCCCGACATTAATTAGTTCACATTATCGAGAGTTCACTGTACTTTTAAAATTAAAAACTAACAATTCATAGTATTTTCCATAAACTTCTAAACAAAAACAGAACGTTAAACTGGTATACATAAAAATAGAAATTAATTTCTTGTTATTATTAATTATTTCTTATGCAATTATGTATAACCTTTTAAAATATAGTATAACAATTAAATCATAAGGTTATTAACTTTTATGGTGCAATTACCAATTCAAAAAATATTTAAAAAAAGCAACAACAATAACTGTTATACTAAGTATGTATAACACCTTAATTTGGCAAATACTAATAATAAAAAAATAATTTCAGAAAAATAAAAAATACAAATTAACTGTTATATTGAGTATGTATAACAGTTTAATTTGGCAATTGATAATTAAAAATCAGAAAAAGAAAAGTAAAAAAAATTAAACTAATGTAGTACTAGGTATTTATAACACTTTAAATTTCTAATTGTTAATAAAAAAATAAAATAATTAAAATATTTCAAAAAAGATATAAATTAACGTTAATCTAATGAATGTATAACACTTTAGAATGCCATGATTTAAACGAAAAGATTAAAAATTTGCCTTGCATAAAGTTTTTTTTGTTATAAAAAACTTAAATTTTTATGGTTTTATTTAAATAGTACAGTTATCAAGTCTTTCTTTTCTTTTGATAATAATAGTGGTGTTTTTTTATGGGATTTTTAAGTTTGTTTTTTTTTCTTCCAATGAATTCTTAAAAAAAAACTTGTTTAACGGTTTTTAAAATTTTTAAAACATTCTTTTAAAAACTACAAAAAAATTCTATTTGTTTGTGACTGACTCTGACGTGTTTTGTTTTTGAGAATTTATAAAAAAAAACAGAATTTCAATAATAGATAGAATAAAAATTTTTTATAAAAAAAAAAATTGCAGCTACAATAATAAGAAAAGAGAGAGAGAGAAAAAAAAAATAAGAATAATAATACGAATATTGGTGTTAATAAACTCATTGAATCATTCCTGTTTGTTTCATGGTCAAGGTTTTTATTTTTATTTTTTTTTTGTTGCTGTTTTCCTACGCTTTTTTATTTGCAAAATGTTGTTTTTGTTTGTCGTTTGCATCTCGGGTAATTATTTGTATGCTCTTTATAGCAAGCGTAGAAAAATGAATTCCAAAAACAACAATATTATTGCGACAACTCAACTATAAAACTCAACTATGAAACTACAAAACAAACCACAAACGCATTAAATGAGAGTGAAAGTTTGTTTTTGTTTGCGGTAAAACAAATGATCATAGAAATTGTAGTTTTTTTTCATTTTTTTTTTTGTATTAAGAAAAGAGAGTAAAACGAAGCATATTAACCAAGAGAGCAGAATTTATTTTTTGTAGTTTCTATTAAAGAAGAATGCATGCAAATGTTTCCATTATTTAACTACTTTCCAGTGTCCAAAAAAAAAAAGCTAAATTGTCGTATGCAATACATATTTTATTCTTCTATACTTCGATGTATGTACGTACACATGTGTATGTATGCTGAATAGTTTCGATTATATTTGAAATGCATTAACTAAGCTTTCTAAAATCTAAAGAGCGAAAGAGAGTGAAAGGGAGAGTAAAATAATCTAATCTTTTGCTTGTTGGTTTGTTTCATTTTTGTTTTTACTATGAAAGTGAATTTCAAGGTTATATTTTTAGCACTATCTCACCTTTTTTGTTGTTGTGTTGTGATTTTATTTGCTTTTGTTTTTAGTTATTTAAATTTAATTGTTTATTTATTTATTTATATTATATTTATGATTTTTATTTTTATATATTATTAGTAGATTAGACAATTTTTTAAAGAAATTCGAATTTTTTTCCGAGGTGGTTTTAAGAAAGCTCACAATTTTTTTTCACTGAAATTTAAGAGTTACCGTATAGTTATGTTTAATAGTTTTTTGCGATTTTGATTGCGATTTAAGGATTAAACGATTTTTAAGTGCAGGTTTAATTTTACAAATGTTTTAAACATTATTTTTATAAATTAAAAGAATATTTCCTTTAAAATTTTTTATAACAAATTTTGTTTTATTTTAATTTTTTTTTCAAGATTTATTTATTTTTTTTTGTTAATTTTTTTTTAAAAAATGTTCATTTTTATATTTATAAAAATAAAATGGAATATTTTTGTTAATAATTTATTTAAAATTTATTTATTTAAATTATTATTATACTTTTTCACACTAGTTTAATGTTTGTATTTTTAATTCATAAAAATTAAATTATTTTTTTTATTTACTAGTAATAAATGCTTTTTTAAGTCTTAATTTAAAGTATTCGATTTTTGTTTAACTTTTAAAATTAAATTCCACGTTTTAATTTTTAAGTTTAATTTGTTAAAAATTTTGATTAATTTTCTCATAATTTGGATTTCAATTGAAGTTTTTTTTTGTTGATTTTGTTTAATATTTATTCAAGTCAAGTTTTGTTTTATTTAACATTTAAAACATTTATTCATAGTTTATTTATTTTATTTATATTAAATGATTTTGATTTTCTTAATTTTTTCCCGATTTAGAACGAGACCGACCAACCGAAAACGTGTTTAAATTTTTACATTAAAAAATAAATTCAAGAATTTTTGAAAGCAAATTTTAAAATTTTTGTTAAAATTCTTTTGCTTATAGAAATTTCACTTTTATTTTTGTTAATAATTTAATTTGTTGTTGGTGGAATATGCGCAATATGACCCTGGACTAGCGTTAAAAAAGCGCATTAAGCAACTGCTAAAAAAACTATTCAAAATATTCACTTGAACCACTGCTGCGCCCAAAAATTCATTTATTTTTTTCGTGTTATTTCCATTTTTATTCCACAATACAATAACAAAAAAAAAAAAAACATCACATTAATAATAAACGCATACAACTACAATAACAACAGTAAGAACAATAACAAGAACATTTGAAAATTTGCACATCCAACAGGAGTTTTCTGGTTCTCTTCTCAATTGTAGTCGCTGTAGCTGCTGCTGCTGCTGCTGATACTACTGCTACTGCTATCGCCAATAACACGGTTATTTTTGTTTGTTTGAGGGAGTGTAGTATAGAGCAACAATTTCTTTGCAAAAATTCTTTTTTTTTTCCTTCTTTTTCGTATTTTCTTTGTTGTTCTACACTCTTTTACTCACACTCTATATGAGTATTAGTATTAGAATTTTTGGCAAACTTTTTTATTTTGTGCTTTTTACTTACTACATATGCATACATATGTACAAACATACGTATATATATGTTTAGTATATGTGAATAGCCAAGTGTGCGTTTGCGTCGTCTACTGCATTAATACAGTAAAAGTTGTTGTAGTCTTGACAATGAATTTTGAAACCGTGAGATTTTTTCTTATTTCGTGCCTCTCTCTCTCTGTCTCTCACTCCTTTTATTTTATACGAAAAAAAAAAAAAGAAACAGCATACAACAGAAACAATAACTTAACAAATAATATTCTATATTCATGCATATTATTTTTTTGGGGGAAATATAGAAAGAAATTCATAAAAAAAAACGCTTCAAACATTGTGTGAGAGTAACAAGAATAAAAAAAATCACACTATACTAGTAAAAGAGTACCTATTATTATTATTTCTTTTTTTTTTTTTTTGTTGAGCGGAGTTTTACATGAAGAGAACATAAACTACTCAATCAAACTAGAAAAAAAAAACGCTAGAAAATTGCAAAATCACCAAAATTTATTCGCTTTTTTCTTTCGTAGTGTGAGTAATTGAAACTTTAAACTTGTGCGATTACGAGAATTTGGTTTTAATTTCATTATATTTTGAAAAAAATCTAACGCTATTATTGGCATTCACCCTTTAAATAGAAGTGAAGGCATAAAGGCTAGATCAAATGATGAAGATTTTATTCGTCTGAAAAAAACTTTGTTTATTTTATTTTCTAATAACTAATTGCCTTTCCTAACTAATTTATTACATATCGCTTGAAATAATTGAAACTTTAACTGAAAAGTGCCTTAAAAGTCATGCTAACTCAACAAAAATCAAGCGGTTTTTTATATAGGACTCACATGTATTGCAGACCCTTTTCCGAATATCCGAATATTGATCAAAATTTTAAGAAAAGTGCAACTGAGACTTATCGAAATTCAAAAACTAATTGGGACAGCTTTTGTAGTAAAAATCTATGATTTCTATGAAGCTTTTGTTTCATTGTAATTCTATACCTGTGATGTACAGAATAAATAATCATCGAAATGACTGCTTTTGTTTGATTGCAGCTGTCGACCATGTTTTCGCTCGTAACGAACCGTATTTCTATGATAACTTGACATATGTTTGAGTGCAAATACTTCAACGCCAGCGTATTAACGGCATAGATTTGGTTTTTGACGTAGCTGCACAAAATAACTTCAAAGGCTTCATATTATATGATCCTGGTGTCCAATTGACGTAAAAACGTGACATATTGCAATAAAGCCAACATCAGTCATAATGTGTGGTTCATAGCACCTTTTGAGGTAGTATTCGTCCACTTTGTTTGTACATTTTGGGCATTATCTTGACGAATGTTGGTTTTCATACACTTCAACGTTAGGAGGTTAGCCGCATTGTAATACTATTTGATGTAGTCATACAAAAATTCTAACGGCGTCAAATCGTAAGATCTTGATGCTCAACTGACGTTCGATTACTTTTCTTTTTTGACAACTTATCATGCAATAAAGTCAAAACCGGTTGTGACACATATTTCACAATTTAACACTCCTATTCGTAAATGAAAAATCAAGTCTAATCACCAAATAAATGACACCTTAGTTGTAAGATATTTAACTGCTGACAGCCTTGACATGACATCAAACCTTTTTAAGGAATTCTAGATAGGAATACATTTGCATATAAAACCTTCTTCATATTCACATGATATTTTTTAATAAAACAATCAGTTTTTTTTGTTTTCTACAAATATCACAAAACGAAAAAGGGGGACTTACCAATTTAAACATTTCAAATTAACCCAAACTGATATTTAATAATAAAAAAAATTAACGTATACCAAAAGTCTATTTTAAATTTCTATTGTTTTAATTGGGGAAATTCTAATGTGTCAGCATTTTGAGACTTAAAAGCAATTCAAATAATTACTATTCTTGCAATAAAACTTTGAATATTAATTTTTTAAGACTAAAATAAGAAAAAACAAACAATAAAAGATTAAGTATGTATTAAACATTTGAAAAGTTTGTCAAAAACCAAATATTAATCATAGAGAAATTTCTGTGAAACAATAAAAACAATAAAAGAAATACAATTTAATGGAGAAAAAACCTAACAGTTAAGGGCAAAAGTGTTGAACTATGATTGTTTTTTAAATGATATTTTTAATGAAATTTTATTTGTCTTTACTATGTACGTACAAATGTGGTGAAGTCACTGCATATTCCTTATTCTGTTGCTAAAATGTTTGCGTCTGTTTGAATTTTAATTCTTTTTTTTTTTTTTTTTTTTTTTGCATTTTTATCTTTAATTTTATATTCCCTAACAAACATACGTACGTGTTTGACTGTATAAGAGCTCTCTATAAAGTTCTATTTTTTTTTATATACATAAGTATTGTGTTTATTTATTTGCATTTTTTATTTTATTTCGTTGGTTTTTTTTATGTATTTTTGTTCCATTTTTGTTTGAGTTTATTTTCGCTATTTTCAAGGTTATATTTTAGTGTATTTTTATACTAAGTATAGTAAGTATAGTAAAGAGAAATTATACTAAGTATAGTAAAGAGAAATCGAGAGAGAATGAAACAGTAAGCGATTATAGCTTTAGCCTTAGTAGTTGAGTATATAAAAAAAAAAAAAATTGTATGTACATCCATATGTGATAATATAGTGATGAGTAGCTAGTTCCCCACACTATATAATCGCATTGAGGATGTTTGTTGTAGTTATATTATAGCATACACATATGTTTGTTGGAGTATTTCTTTTTTTTCTTTATTTTTTTTTTTTTCATTATTTCAATATGTTTAGAATTGTTTGTTAGTCGTTGTCTAGAATCAGTTGTTCGTTAATAAAGAATAGAGCAAAAATGTTATGAAAAAAAAAAAAAATTAAATAATGAAAGAAAAAGATGTGAGTTGCTAAGAACAAATCATCAGTTTAAATATAATGTTGCACTAATACTAGAATTTTCTTTTAATAAAGCAAAAAATATTATGAAATCTTATCTTTGAATTTGAAATAAAAATAGTTTTTATTTAATTGTTTCATTATTATAAAAAAAAAATAAAAAAAAAAATAATAATTATTATCACAATCTATTTAAAATACATATTTAAGCGCTTTTTCTAATTTGCCTTCTTTTAAAACCGAAATCCATGGCACAACATTTGTAAACTATGCGTCCGATATGTAAACAAACATCATATTTATCAAGGTCAGGCAACCACACTTTTAAAATCAAAACACACCACACGACCAAAGAACATATTTACACTCACACTTGCTCTTAGTTATTTAGTAGTAAAATACTAGAAATATAGTGTGTGTGTGAGAGAGAGAGTGAGTGAGGTAGAAAACAAAACAAGCACTTGTTGCTTTACATGAGAAATCAAAAAACCAAAAAAAAAAAAAAGGGTCATAAAAGCCAACAGCAAATGTAAAATAGTAAGGCATCGAAGAGCAGACCAACAGCAACAGCACCTACAAACATAAAAATACATACGCAACAAACGAAATACCCTTAGGACCATTACATTCTCTTCGTTTCAAGTCGGTGTCTGTACGATTCTAAACTAAAACTAACATTCATACGTATGTACACGTATGCATACAGACATATGTGTAGAAAATGAACCATTAAAATGTGAGAACATAAGCATCGAACAATGCATGCTTGTTTACATGCATACATACATACATGCATACATAGTTACCCATGTAAAGTTTTAAACATTCACACAGTTTAGGGAAATACCATTAGTTGACTTTCGTCTAGTCAGCACACAGCCATGTTTCTCTTTCTCTTTTCCCCTTATGGAATTATTATACATGCAAACAACCTACAACCTCTAATAGGCAGCCTAACCCAACCAACTTTCATGCGCTCACACACACACACACACACACACACAGCCTTACTCTCATGTAAACTACTAACTATACTCTGCTATCCAGCTTAGTTTTCATTCATTCATGCATTTTCTCTATTCAAATACCAAGTTGGCTATGATGACGATGACGATGACGATGACGATGATGGTGATATTGTCGGAGATGACGACAACAACTACAAACTAGTGCAGCTAGCAGACCAACAAAAGTATTCAGAAGGACTCAAAGCCACAACTTTGTAAACAATCTAATGTACTACACAACTGTATGCATTTTATATGCAAAAAAAAAGAGGATATGGGAGGCATAATTGATAAGTTTTGAAAAAAAAACATTATAAAACATAAACTTATTCCAATTCCCTTAAGCAAACTCATTCAGAAACTTTTCAATTGTGCCACGTTTTATTTTTATTCTACCAAATGCACTTTACATTCATTCATCAGCTTATATATATGTACACACATGCATACATACATACATGCTTTGCTTTAGTTTTTCTATACTTTAACGTTAGCCCTGACAGACAGTCAAACATCTGCATTCACATTCACTTCATTCATGCGTACATACTCTATACTACTGTTTACTAGGTAGTAATACTAGATGAGTGCATGCAGTCGCCTTCTCAAATAGAAAATGAAAGTGAAAATCCATTTTGCTTTTGTTTATTTTGTTTTTGTAAAAAAATTCCCACAAAACTACTACTGCTACTGCTACTGCTACTGCTACTAGCACTCACTGCTCTCTTACATGGTGATGTAGAAATGCACCCACTTAGAGCATTGTAATGGTGTAAGACAGAGTGTATATGCATGGGTGTGTGAGTGTGTGTGTGTAAATAGAAGAGCTTTAGTGGCCAAGGTTTTTCTAACATCGTCTACATTTTGTCGTTGACGTCATTATTATTATCATCATCATTATCATCATCATCGTGATAGTCATGCTAGACGTAGTGGAAGTAATAGTTGAGAATAAATGTATGTATGTGTGTGTGAAGGTGTGCTGTTTGTTATGCAGTTTGTAGTTGAGTGTGACGACACAGTAGTGACTTTTCATGTGTAGCCTTTGGCGACTAGTTGTCGTTGTCGTTGTCGTTGTTGTTTTCTTTTTTCTTTCTTTTTTTTTTTTACATTGCACAACCGGTAACAGTTAGACAAGAGCCAGACTAAAGCAACACGTGGCCATGTGACTTTTGCTCTTGTTGTTTTATATTCTTGTTTTTCATACTTTCCCAGCTTTGGCATCTTCTAAGAGAGGACAGTTATTTATGTATGTATGTATGTATATGTGTATACAATTGTATTATGGAGATAGGTTAGAGGTGGCTTTGTTTTTATGCTTTTATAGTTTAGTTGAGAATTTTTTTCTCTTCCTCTTCTTTTTTCTCTTTCTTTGTCTGAATGAATATGAAAGTAATAGCATATAGTGTATGCGACCATATACATACGTAACAGTGTGGGAATCAATAACAGGGATAGAAAACAAAGACGGTGATCTATCTATTCATCATTTTTTTGTTGTTGTTTTTTGTTTAATTTTTTCATATTTATTGTTGTGTAATGCGTATTAAGAATAAATAAATGAACAATTTTAGATTGTGGTTATTATATTGCATTAGTTTAGTAATAATCATTGCATTTAAACTGTCATTGTTGGACTATTTCCTGTGAAATATTCTTATGTGGTGAATCTATTTTAAGCATTCGTATAGAAACGATTTAATATTGTTTCAGCTTTTCATAAACGTAACTTAACCTATTCTCATGTGGATTTTAAATCGCTTTTGGCTTTAAGTGATTTGATGATATTTTCCCAATTGTAATTAGATTTATAATTTGACTTCAACTTTCACAGTTTTAGAACTGAAACACAATATCGCAACTAGATGGCATTGAGTAGATACCGAACGAAATGTGGAAAATATTATGCCAGAAATGTATTTCAAGTTTTATTATTCAAACTCTTAAAATAGCATCCATTATGGGCTCCCTGATAAAATAGTGGATAGTGAGCCAGACTATTAGCGTGAGGCTTGTGAGTTGTAATGAGAATATATGATCAAAATCTCTTAGCTCTTATATAATTAAATATAATTTGTAATTGTATTGTAATAAATAAATAATCATCCTAAATATCGGGTGAAAGACCCATTAATATTTCCTTTAATATGTGAATCATTTATTCTAGTTTATTCAATTACTTTTGATACTTACCGTTTAATTTCAGATCTTTAATGTTTGTTGAAAGTTTCTTACCTAAAAAAAAAACAAAAGAAAATATTATAAATTTATATTTTTTTTCAATATAATTTTATTTTTTTTATAATTTAACATATAAAAATTAATTTTAAACTTAATGCTTGTTTCGATGGCTTGTAATTTTGTTTGTGAAACATTTGTTTCATTAGAAGCTTTACTGATAAACCCAGTTGTTTAGCAAAATGGTCTAAAGAGATTAGGTTTACTAGTAATCCTTCTACAAGAAGGTACTTTTTAAGAGGCAAGCTTTCACATAAAACGTTTTATTCAACCCTCTAGTAGGTAATTTTCCTATGAATTCTCTTAATTTTTAATAAGCAATGAAGACAAGTTAAATTTGTAGAAAATTGTGTTTTTTTTTTTTTGTTTTGATTTATAAAATTTCTCAAGTTGCATACGTCAAGCAGATTTTAAATTCTATTTTTATTTCGTTTTATTTAAATAAATAAAGTATTAAATCAAATTATATTTGCATGACTCAATAAATGAATATAAAAATATATTAAGCACGTCAATAACTACCGCAATGCGTATTCCTATAATGTGGCGTTTTTAGGAAGCTATCCACTGCTAAATAAGTCCTTAAATTCATGCCTACACATTTGAAACATTTTAATTTTCTTTAAAATCAATATTAAACGTCTAAAACCTCCTCTAAAGTCTTGATTAATAGCAGATCTCTTATATATTTTCCCCACTGTACTTTTTTGCAAAGCCAACACTGTTCAAACAAATCTGTACAGTTACTGTTAAACTAACACTATTAATAGTAATTGTTATTGCAGACCTTAGAGGTTAATGGGAAGAATAGAAATCAAACAGAGTGAGAGCGAGAGAGAGGGAGAGAGATAGGGGAGCATAGAGTATTAGGGAGGTTGAGTAAGAATTTCGTTCTACGTTGTCTGCTTGTGTTTAAATGTGTGTATTGGTAGGTTTGTTTGTAGGCATTTGAAAATAAATTCTTTTCATTAATATATGTGTGTGTGTGTGAATGTATGTGTGTATATTTCAAGTTCAAGGTCTTACAAAATAACAATGTCTACCAATGAAACAACAATAGATTCGACCAGACATTCGTAGACGATCGGCAAATAAAACAATCGAAAAAGAGCTTAAAATACTCTTTGTTGGTTGGTTGGTTGTTGTTGTTGTCGTTTTTATACAACAACAAATATACAAAGATCAAATAGTAATCAGTTGTGATTATTGTTGTGTTTTTTTTTTTTAATTTTTATTTTTCTTTTGTTTTTATTTTATTTTCAAATCATGATGTTGTTATTGTGGTTGTTTTTGTTTTTGTTTGTCTGGCTATTTGGCCACTAGTTGCAATGAAGAATGATATTTTATTTTGATAACGATGAATAATGTTCCAGATCCTTTTAGAAACTAATAAAAGCGTAGAAAAACAAATGCAAGAAAATATAACAACAAAGAAAAAAAATATTAGAAATCCAGATAAAAAGAAGAGGATTTTTTATAAGGAAAGTACGGAACAACTAGACTAACAAAACAATTTTTTTTGGTCCAGTTTTAAAAATCCTTAAAAAAAAATTATAAGAAAAATAAACACAAAATTCCCTACAAAAAAAAAAAGAAAAAAGCAAAAACACACTACAACGGCCTACAATATAATTTCTTTAGGTTCTAACACCATAATATTTTTACTCTTCTTGCATTAGTACTCTATTTTGTTCTATAATAATAATAATTATACTCTCAATTTGAATTATTTTTGAGAGAGAGAGCCATGCCTGACCTTCACCTTAACCTAGTCATTGTTTGTCGGACATTCGGTCATTTACCCTGAAAAGCAAAAATTACTAAATAGTAGTGATGCAGCCCCTTGCTTGTCCCTCTAATTATTAAGTAAACAAATAAACACACTCATGCACACCCATTCTCATACAAATACTCCTAACGCCAGAAACAGCAAAAGGCAGCAGCAACAGCAACAGCAGCAGCAGTTCTGTTAGCAAAGCTTTCTATTAAACACATTATGATTAAACCTAAAACAACTTGAACACTAATGGTATGTGAGTGACTGCAACAACAAGATCGTGGGGAGCACGAACAAGAAAATACACACACCGAAAAGAGTAACATTTTATAAAATTAGACTGAGAGTTAGAGAGAGAATGAGTGCAGTAGAATGGTAGCTTTGTTGTCTTTAGAGATTTTCTCTGTTTGTTTACTACTCTGCCTCTGTGGTGTATGTGAGTTTCTTCTTTTTTTTCAATTTGATTTTCAGTTGGTTTCTCTGTATCTGAGTTTATTTTGTGGTGGATTCTATGCCTGGCAGAGATAACCTATACAAAAATGTTATTTAAATAAGTTCAATGGCAGAGGTTCTCAAACAATTTAATTTTTATTTTAAAATTGTAATAATTTTTTGATAATTTATTTAAATTTAAAAATAAAATTTTAAAGTTTTTTTTAAAAGATTTAATTTTTAAATTTTAATATAAAATCATCAAACTTATTTAAGAACCTCTGTTTAAACAAAGACATTTTATTAGTACAACTACTTTTTAACTACTCTGTTATAACAACTATAGTGTGTAAGAAAAAAAAAAGCTTCTTTCTTTTTTGCGTTTCAAATTTTTGTTTTTTTGAAATTCAATTCAAACCCGTTTCCGTTCAAGAAACAACAAAAAAAAAAGTGATTTTCTTTAGCCAAACCCAGCTCTAGTGTGTGTGTGTGTGTGTATGCCTTCAAATGTTTAAAATGCCTAAAATCCTATTAAAACATGTTTAGCCAGGTAAAGAAACAAAAAAAGTGACAAACCAGACACTTTTTTTTGCCAGACTATTTCTATTGATATTCTATACACACATGGCTTATTTGTAGGCTTTTTTTTAAGTAAATTTTTTTGTGTATAAAGAAGACCTTAAAATGCAAGATCGTAAAAAAACGCAATGAATAGTTCGTTTGCAAAGGAAATTGTGGTTTTTTTTTTTTTGTTTGAATTATGGCCCGGGGAAAAAATATTTTGTTTAATAAGCAGGAAATTAAAAAAAAACAAAAGAAATTATATTCGATTTTTATTTCATAAAATTCTTTGCTTTAGTCCCACTGTTTTCTAGTTAAAAAGTAGGCCTATTTGAAGCTTTTTTTTTATTGTTTTGTCACATACATAGTTGTTGTAGTTCTCTTTTTTTTGCTTTTCATAGTTTTTCTTGGTTATTTTGCTTGAAATTTTCTAGTTTCTAGAGGATTTCTCTTTTTTAAAGAGTGGTTGGCTGGATTTGATTTGGTTTGGTTCATTTGGGCATCATCTCTTTTTGCCTAGGCTAGACCCGTTATAAAAATAGCTTTTTTTTTCCAACTTACAGTAGAGAGTGCATGTGCATTTGTGTTGGTCTATGTGTAAAATAATAGTTTCTCTTTGATAGTTTTGTGTGGTGAAAAACTATTCGTTCTCGTTGTATTTGTCTATTTGAAAAATAACAACGTAATCATAGATAATAGAGAGTCTATAGATTTTAGTTTCTATTTAACAGTTACCGCGATCGGTTATAGAAAAGGAAAAAAAATCCAAGAAAATCGATTTTAAAAAATTCCATTATGTAAAGCAATTGTTGTTGTTGTAATAAAAAAAAAGTTTTCCTATTACATTTGCCATTTGGAATTTTGTATGATCATTGCAAGCAAGCAATAGAAAGAAATAAAATGAGAAATTCAAAAAATATTAAACAAATAAATTATAAATTATAAAAATAAATATAAAAATAATAAAAATAAATATTATTTCTTACAGATGCATCAATACGGATGGCAAAAATCGAAATTAATAAAAAATAATCAAATTAAATTAAATTAAAAATAAAAATATAATTTCAATAAAGCTAGTGATCCAAGTTTATAGAGTTCAATTTCCTTCTGAATAAAACAAATATTAATTTAAAATAATACGTAAAAATGATTTAATAATAATAATAAGAAAATAATATAAATAATTAATATAAAATAAATTTAAATCTAAAGAATAAATTTTGTGATCAAAATTTTATTATTAAAAAAAATTAAAAAAATAAGTTTTAAAAAATAAAAAAAAATATAAAAAAAATTATTGAAAGTGATAAAAAGCCAAAAAATGGAAGAATTTAAATAAATAAATGTAAAAAAGGTTATAAAATGTCTTAAAAATTAAGGGAAAAGTATAGTAAAAATAAAGTAAAAAATCAATAAAGAGAATCCAAAAATGTTAAATTTATTAAAAAAAGTGAAAAATTTAAGTTAGAAAAAAAAAATTAAAAAAAAATCAATAGAAAATATTATTTAAAAGCGATAAAGAGCCAAAAAATGGAAGAAGTCTAAATAAATAAGTGTAAAAAGTTATAAAATGTCTTAAAAATTAAAGGAAAAAAGTATAGTAAAAATATAGTAAAAAATCAATAAAAAAGAATCCAAAAATGGGTAAAATTTCTTTTAAAAAAAAAATAAAATTTAGTTTAAAGAGAAAATTAAAAAAAAATTAAAAAAAAAATATATTGGAATGATTAAAAGCAAAATGGAAGAAATGCTAGTAAATAAATGGGAAAAAAGGTAATTAAAAATTAAAAAATTATAGGTTAAATGAAAAAGTAAAAAATTAAATAAAAAAAAAAAATAAAAAAAAAATCCACATGCGGAAAAATTAATTAAAAAATCAAATAAATAAAGTGTATATTCTTTTAAATATATTTTAAATATTTAAAAATATCTAAAGAAAAATAAAATTAATATTAATTTGTAGAATAATAAAATTATAAAAATCTCTACGAAATAAGCTGAATTATATAAATATTAAAAATATAATTTTAAGAAGTGAAATTAAAAATATAAAAAATAAAAAAAGTAATTAAAAAAATAAATTAAATAAATAAAAAAATTTAAAAGAAAAAGTTGAATATATTTTGGGAAGAGAAATTATTAATAAATGAAAAAATAATAAAAAAAAATATTTGAAAATCATAAAATTCAAATAATCAATAAAAAATTTAATTTAATTCAAATAAATGAAAAGAATAAGTTTAAATAATTCAGAAAATTATTAAATAATTTAAAAAGAGAAAATAAATGAAGTGTGTATTATTTTTTAAATATATTTTAAAGTTTTAAAATATTTAAAAGAAAAATAAAATATATATTAATTATATAAATAAGAAATTATAAAAATATAAAAATTTAAAATAAAAATATAAAAATATAATTTATAAAGTGGAAATTATAAAAAATCTATGAAAAAGTCTAATAAAATCAAATCGTAAAAATATAGAAAATAAAAAGTAAATTATATGAAAAGGAATAAAAATCTAATTAAAATAGATAAAAAAGTTTAAGAAAAATATTGGAATATATTTTAGTAGGAAAAATATTAATAAATGAAATAATAATAATAAAAAAAAAATAATTGAAAATAATAAAATCCAAATATAATCAATAAAAAAAAATTAAATTAAATCAAATAAATGGAAAGGAATAAGTTCAAAATTATTAATTAATTGAAAGTCAAAATAAAATGTATTAAAATAATAAAATAAAATGAAAAAATTTAGAAAAAATAAAATATATTGAAGTGGAAAATATCTAAAAAAAAAATTAAATAAGTTTTTAAAAATCTGTAAAAAGTAATTAAAAATAATTTAAAGTGCTTTTATAATTTTTTTTAATATTTTTAATTTAATTAATCAATGTTTTAATAAAAATAAAAAAAAATTAAATAAAAAAAGTGCTTTAAAATTTAAATTAATCATATTTAAATGAAAAAAAATTAAAAAATAGTGTATTGAAATGAAATAAAAAAGTAAATAAAAAAAGTAGTAAAATTTAACCAAAAAAAAAAAAAAAAAAAAAAAAAATAATAATAATAAATAATAATAATAATAATAATAATTAAAAGAAATATTTAAAATGATTTTTTTAATTATTAATTAATTAATAAGGGTTGTAATGGCCAATTAGTTATGTATGTATTTAAAATGAATCTAAATAAAATTTAAATATAAATATAAAATAAAATTACAAATATTACTAACAGTGTAATTAAACAACAACAATTTAAATATATAAATAATTAAAAAAAATAAATTAAATCTTGCCATTATTAGCCCAAGAAATTAAATTTCAAAATTATCACTACCAAAGAAATCTAAAGAAAATTAATTAATTTATTAATAATTAAATTTATACTAATAAGAAATAATATTAAAATAAATAAAAAAAATTATTAATAAAAATGCAAATCAAATCCATTGAAAATATTATAAAAATACTAAAGAAAAGTAAACAAAAAAGAAAAGGAGAAAACAAATCTTTTTTTCTACATTTTAACTAAAAGCTCGGTTCAAGAAGTTCATTTACCTTTAAAAAAATAACAAAAATTATGATTTTATTTTTATAATAATTTGTTCAAATATAAATTAAACATTTTGTAGATTAAATACAAAAATATTAAAAACGACCCCTAACAGAATCTTTAAATACAACTTAAAATTAAAAAAAAATTATTATCAATTCGAAAGCGAGTAAATGAAATGAAAACAGTGTTAAAAAAATGTAAAAAAAAAACAAAAGTTCATTAATCATTAGAATGTCAAATGAAAGTTGAATTGAGTTTTTGCTTGAGAATGTGTGCTAAAAATTGAAATAAAAATGAAAATTTGCATAAAAAAAATTAAAACAACACACAATTAATTGCATTTGCATTTAAAGTTTTAAGCCTTAGAATTTGAATTTAATTTGTTTATAAAAATATTTATTTTTAATACTGCGAACCGGATTAAAAAAGCGCGATTTGAAAGTGGTGTTTGGGCTTGGCATATTTGTTTTAGAAGGTAAGCAACTAGTTTTAAATTTTTAATTAATTTTTATTTTATTTTTTATATTTAATTAATTAGTGGTGTTAATCAACAAAAATTCTTATGCCCAATTCGAATAACAAAATTGCATAATGTGAAGCTATTTCAATTACTTTCTATTTTCTATAATTTTCTAACCGATTTTACTAGATTTTTTGTTTTTTTTTTGTTTTAAAACATAGAAAAGAATTTGAATTAATAGATAATGCCACATTAAAGCGGGCCTAAGGGCACAAACTATTGATTTTTTTATTTTAATTTCCAAGAATTTCTAAGGACGTTTCTCTTAAAAAAATCTTTTTTTCCTTTAAATTACCACCAAAAACCCATTAAATTTGGCGTAAGTATACGAAATTTGAATTGTTATTCGTCTAAGAATAAAGTTACATGGATTTCTATTGTCAAAATCCCTAAAAATTAGAAAATTTCATTGAAAATTTCCCAATCGTTTGCTCCCTTAAATCATGATAAAATACTTACATGCCAATGGGTTAATATTGTTTGTGCAAGTGTTGTTGCATAGCAAATAATTAAAATTTTTTTTTTTATATTTCTTATGCCCATTTTGAAAAATAGGTGTAGAAAAATAAATAAATTCAATAAAAAAAATGTTGACAAAAACAAAAAAGAAACAACAGAAATATTGCGTTTTATTAGTCAAACACAACAACAATAGCAAATAACTTCTCATTTAAAAATTCCAAAAAAAAAAACACACACATACACACACACAAAAAGAAAATGCGAACACAAGTTTCGAAATTTCATCAAAAATTGCATTTTACACACACAAATGCATACGCAATAACAACAATAACAACAATAACAACAACAACAACAGCGACAACGTTAAGGTGTAATTTAAAGTAGACGAACAGTCAAAACCAGCCACACAAGTTACGACAGCAAATAAAAAAAAGAAAGAAAGAGGCTAACGAACGAATGAACGGCCATATTTGATAAACATTTGTATAGGCTTAGTCAGGGAACGGGAAAAGGCAATTGATTGTAATAAAAAAAAATGCAAATAAAAAAAGAAATAAAAAATGCTTGCTTAGTTAAATATTTGAAAAAGTGACAAAAAAAAAAACCAAAAAAAAAAAAGAAAATAATTAAAGACAACGCACGGAAGGAAGTTATGAAAATGTACGATAACATTGCAATGCTGTTTGATAGGTAGAGCGAGCGTTCTGGGGGGGAGGAGGCCAACAACAATTATTTGCAATTTATTTATACGCAAAACCTACATAAAAAAAAAGAAAAAAAAAACGTTGCTTTTTTTTTATCATAACAACAATTGAGAGTGAGAAACAGCTTGTGTAGTGTAGTGTGTAGAGCGTGTATTTACTATATGCTTGCACTGGTGATGTTGCTGAAAGTTCAATGAACCACCAAATGATCGTGAATAACCCCACCAAAAATATATACACGCACACACACTCATACAAACGTGTGTACATAATACTTTGTAAGAACATTTTAAAAAGTGCATACTTATACTCATACATACATACATGCATAGGAATGAGTATTTCAACATTTGCTTTAAATTTGATGTTTAGAATGATGATGATGGGTGGTGTGGAGCTGAAAAAGCAATCGAATTGAGTAACAAACCGAAGTTATTTTTAGTAAAAATAACAGAAGATTTTTTTTAATTTTTTAAGGCATTTTAGTGACTAAATCAGCACTTATAGTACTCATGTATGTATGTATGTATGTATGTATACTGTATTTGATTTACATACAAAAGAAATTGTTTCAAAATGTTATGAAACGTCAAATAAAAAATGTGTATGTGGCTGTTTTCTATAACAATTTTAGAAATATGACTCCGTTTAAAAACTAACATAAAAAATAACTAAAATTCATGTCCAAAACTTTCGAAAAGTTGAGAAGTATGTTTCAAAATCTTAGGTTATGTTAGGTATTTAATTAGATCGATACAATGTGATATATCAACAAATTTTAGCTTTGTTTTTAGTGCCATTAATCAAGTTTTCCTAGCTGAACTGATAATCAGTCTACTGTAGCATATTCTAGAATGATAGGATTGCCATCTGTCATTACTAAAATAAATCGTCATCATAGAAAATGTGTTGACTTATGAAATGTATGTATGTACACATGTTTTAAGAAACTTTTTTGCCTTCAATCATACTCTCTCAAAAAATGAAGCTACGTCCCACTCTCCAAAGACGTTGGTTAAATCTCTGGGTATGATTCGCTTTGTATCATATTCTTTCACAAGAGATAAAGCTGTGACTGATTTCTCCTTTGATGTTAACTTTGAATCTTGCTCTTCCTCAAGATATGAAGCTATGTCCGTCCTCCTCTGGGTATTATTCGCTTTTGAATCACATGCTTCCTCAAGATATGAAGCCAGTCCCACTCTCCAAAGATGATGGTTAACTCTCCTGGGTAGGATCATATTCTTTCACAAGAGATATAGCTGTGGCCGATTTCTCCTTTGATGTTAGCTGAGTCTCTGGGTATTATTCGCTTTGAACACAAGTTTCCTCAAGAGATGAAGCTATGTACCACTGTTCCAGTGTTGGTTGACTCTCTGGGTATGATTCATTCTGAACCAAGACATAGAACTATGTCCGATTCCTCCTTTGAATCATGCCTTTCTCAAGAGATGAAGCTATGTCCGACCCTCCAATAAGTATTGATATTACAAAGATATGAAGTAGTCAGTTATATATTGGGATAATTATTACGATTTTGAATAAAGTGTTAATCAAGATATGAAAGAAATGTAAAACTCATAAACAGATGATGGTTAACCTATCTGGTAGATCCATATCTTTAACAAGAGTATAAGTGTGGCAGGATTTATACATTTGCATTTTAGATGATATACAGGTATATTTCGATATTGATAAAAGGTTTATAAAGAGATGAAGTTATGTACAACTGTTACAAAGATGTTGGTGGAATTATGGCGTATGAATTAATTATGAAAAAGAATTAGACACTATGTCGATTCATTCATCTGATAATGCTATTTATAAGGAGGATGAAGATATGTTACGAAAACTACAATAAATGGTGTTGGTTGAATGGGACGTTTCTGGCGAGGTTTCATGTGATGATTGTTTGGAATTATTAAGCCATTGTATTTTCTGTTATGTAAGATGCTGAAGCAAGAATAGCATATTGTTTATGATTTCTATAATCTGAATTGAATTATTTATAAACTTTTAAAGTGTTTATATATTAAATAAAATTTATTTATAACTATTATTTTAACTTGTATTTAAACTAATTAAGGCATTAAAATAAAGCCAATACTGATATTTATTGTTTTTAAAAATTGAAATAAATGACGATAATTTAAGAAAAAAAATTTTTTTTCTACAATTTATTTAGATTAAAAAATATTAAAAATTAAAAATTTCAGTCACATTTTAGAAGACTAAACCCATATTTATTATATAATAATTATTATTTTATTATTTTATTTTTATAATTTCATTAAAAAAACGCTTTTTACGCTTTCTAGACAGACCTCCATAACTATGTCTACGAATTCATATATTTTCATGTGCTCAAAATGGTTGATAATAAGTCTCCGAGTGAGACATAAGGGGTAGATAAAATAAATAAATTCACTTGGATTGCTCTTCCTGTGCTTAAATATGCCCGTTAAAATTGCATTCAATATGGCAAATGTTAGCGATTTTATTTTTCATTAGAAAATGCTTAATGTGTTGTTAGTGTTTTTTTTGTTTTTGTTCACAAAAAATAGCTAATATTTGAGCGATTTTTTTCAATATTAATTTTCTTCTCTCAATACACATGTGAGTACTCATAGTCAATGTTTTTTTCTTGTTTTTTTTTTATTTTTCGTTCATTTGTTTAAATACTATACAAACAAACATACGCACTAAATAATAATAAAAATAAAGGTTAAGAAACTTATTGGGTTTAATAACATTTCACAAGGTTATTAGATAAACAAAACAAAACAAAACAAACGAAACAAAATAAAACAAAATAAAACAAATTTAGCACACACACACACATACACCAACGACTACCAGCGAGTATTTATTTGCATCATACGCAATTAACTTAATGTGTGTATATTTTTATTCTCATTCTCTTCATCTTTGGCACTCTCAATCTCACTCCCTCTCTTTCTCTCTCTGTCTCTCTCTTTCTGAATATGTGTTTATATTTGCCTAAGTACTTAGAGTACTTACTGTCTAACTGTTCTACTCTGTTAATATGCATTCAATGCAAAAATTGCTTCGTGCTTTTTTGTGCTGTTTCGGTTGTTTGTTAAAGTAATAACAACAACAATATGATAAAAAACAAAAATTATGTGTGAATGCTCTGTTGTTCTTATGTGTGTTATTATTAATTGATCTCTCAATGTTAATGATCTTCAATTCAATGCCGGATTTTTCGTTTTCGTTTTTTTTTTTGTTTTTGTTTTATTTATTTAAGGTGCTTGACATTATTATCAGAGTGCATTGCAATGCAATTTTAAAGGAAGATAGAAACTTTAACCGTTTTTTTGTTCTCAAGACTTACAAATAGTGTTGTAAAGTGTTAGATTTTATGTTTACATAAAATGCATGCATAGTCATGTCTAAATGCCTGTACGGACTAATTAATTAAGTAAGTAAGCATTGCAACGGGAAAAAGTGATATGTTTAGGGCACATTATGGTCTAAATTTGTAATTGTTAGGGCCACGAACCACATAACATGACCGATTTTTGCTTTATAGTATAAGAATCTTCAAGAAAGATTAATTTCACGTTTTCACAACATAAATTGTGCATCAAGATCATAGGAATTAATGCCGTTAGATTGTATTTTTTGGGGCAACAACTTAGACCGTGCCTAAGTGAATAAATTCCTAATGTCACAGCATTTGGAAACCATTATTGGGCAAGTTATCGCCGATATATCTCCCGAAATGTTTGAAAAAGTGCTTGTTTAAATAACCTTCTGCTTCAAGTATAATATCGAGGTTCATTTATGCGGGTTTTTATTTAAATTTCTATTTATAATCGAAAAACTTAGACTTACATATTTACATACTTTCTATTGACAGAAATATATGCTTTATGCTGTTATTTTCATCAATAATCATGGTCAAGTTTATAACATACTGGGTTTGCTTTGGTACATGCCAACTTTATTCACATTTATTTGCATTTATGACGTGCCCTGTGTGTGTGTGTGTGAGTGTGTTTGTTACACTATTAAATAACTGTCATTATTTAATCATTAACAAATTAACATCAACACCAGCATAAAAAAAAATAAATGCCAACAGTTCCAACAGCTAAAGACTAGAGGTTATATTACAATTAACACACATGCATACATACTCATACTTAGATATGTATGTATGTCTGTATATGTACAAACAACATAAAACACTCTCATGACCAACTGACTGACTGACTGACATAAAATGCCTGGAAAACTGAGACAGTGTTAAACAAAAAAAAAACAGAAAAAATGAAAAACAAAACAGAATTGCATGTTGCCAACTATTTATTGTATTTCTTTCATGGTTAAAAAAAAAACAGAAAAAAATCCGAAAAAAAAGGCGCCTGCAAAATCTAAAACCTACAAAATAACAACATCAACAACAACAACAACAAGAAGTATTAAAACAAACAAAATGCAACGGAAAATCCACTTAATTTTGTCTGTTTTTTTTTGTTATTGCTTTTTCCATTATTATCTTCATCATTATTATCAAAATGTACATATTTGTCTAGCTTAGCAATCTCACTGACTCTATCTGTCTCTTTCCAACACACTCTCTAACTCTGCATTAAAAACAAGTTCTCTGGTTGTATGTTATTATGTTAGTCCCTATACATCACATACATCAATGTGTGTGTTGCAAATGGTTGTACGTAAGCTTTGTATTAAGGTTTGGGAAAAAATAAAACTGGAGCATCATAATACTGCATTTCGTTTGTTGATGCATTTTACTTACTAATACACTTGCAATATAGAAGTCATACATACAACATATGATAGGGACACAAAAAGAATTGAACGAAAAATCAACGAAGCATTTCGCATAGAAACAAAATCATCCAACAAGAAACACGATTAATATTAACAGCTTAAATATAACACAACAACAACAACAACAACAACAACAATAATAATGTCAAGAAGAAGAAGAAGCAGAAAAAAGCAGTAATAATAGCAACAGAAAATATGGGTTGGGAATTATCGCTACTTTAAATGTGTTTGTTGTTTTGCAGGCAGAATAACAATACAAAAAAAAAAATTGGAAAAAATTTTCCATAACTTCAGGAATAGAGCGCACGGCACAGTGGTCAAAGCAATGAAAAAATTTATAAATTATTGAACGCTAAATATTGATTATTATTATTAATTACCAACAAATAGGTTCTTTTAGGTTAGGTTAGGCTACTCGCTAGCCGTTCACAGGCAAGCTCACTCGGTGGCCATATAAACCATTGTGTTGCGCTAGCCATGATTCATTAGTGGTGCGTTTGAACCACCAAGAACTTCGGTTGAAACCGGATGGGCCAGTTCTCATTTTCTGTACATGTACAGTAAGCGTCAAAAGGAACTGTACACTAAGGATAAAATGCTAACAATCAAAAAACCCAACTTTTAAGGAGAGTGCCCGAAAAAACTTTGATAATTTTATTTCGAATTTTTTTGTATTTTTTTTGTTTCAATTTAAAAAACTGGCAATAAAACAACTTTAAAATAAAAACATATTTTAAAATGTACGGCTTCTTTTGACGCTTACTGTATATTTCTTTTAAAAACATCGTTTTCCGTTTTAAAAGCATTATTATTTCAATACATTGAAGATATGTTAGGATTATTTTTTAAAAAAATATATTTCATCTAGGGAAACTTAATTTCTTTTTACATTTTCTTTCATTTAAAACACTGTGTTCATTTAACAGTGTGTTGTGTGTATGGGTATGTGCACACTAAAGTAAACATAAAAAGCTGTGGCTTTATTTATTTTTTTTTGTCATACTCATCTACTATGTACCTCTAAAACTCTACGAGTTTCAACTTCTCTCCTACATTACAATCAAAAAAAAAAAAAATAATAAAAACCCGAACAATCAACCAACTAACCAACTAAGCAACCGAATGGCCAAACGACTGTCATTTCATTTCATGTGGTCGTCGTCCATTTAGGTTGTATGCATTTTATTAAAAATGTGCATTCATTGTTGTTGTTGTTGATATATTTTTATTACACTGTATAAGCTTAAGCACTACACACACATAGACACACACACACCAAAAGAAGAAAAAGAAAAAAATAAATAAATAAAGGCTTTGTGTGATTTTGCTTTGAAATGTTTGTATGCAAGCAAGTGTTGGGATGGTTGGTATTGCTTGGTGAATGCTTGTTGTAAGAAATGTACGCCAGAGCAGCAAGCAGAGCGGGAGTATGTATGACTCCAATATAAATGTAGACAAAAATAAAATTAAAGAAAAAAAAAAACGATTGTGTTGATGATACAAGGAGCTGTTGTTCGTTTTTTTGTTTTTTTTTGTATGCAAGCATGCATATGTATGTACATGCATGTATGCTTCTGCATGGATTTTATTTGTATGCAGTTTGTCTTCGTTTTTGTGTCGTTGTAAATAAATGCTACTGTTGTTGTTGCTGTTGCTGTTGTTGTTGTTGTGTGAACCTAACATTTAGTAATATGCAGTTGGCCTTGGTTTCAATTTCCGAGAATAACTTGCATCATCAATTGTTGATATTATTGCTTGTTTTTTGTTGTTGTTGTTGTTGCTGCTGTTGTTGTTATTATTGCTATTCTTGTTGTTGGTTTTTTTCTTCTTCATTTAAGTATTTATATGGGAGTGTAGTAAGTGTATGGTAGAGTATATGTAAGTATTTAAAGCATCCTATTTATTTGTGTTTATTTAGTTATTGTGTGTGCTGTTGTTATTGCGTGCTTTTCTATGCAGGCATGCATGCATGCATGCATGCATATGTAGATGTTTTTTAAATATTCCACTATAAAATACGGCCTTGAATGGCATCAATATAACGTTTGTTTTTTTTTTTCTTTCTTTCTTCTTTTCTTTTCTACGTTTTATGTTTATTTTATATTATCATAGTTGTTGTTGTTGTTATTGTTGTTTTTCTTTTATAATATCTATTTACAACAACAACAATAATAATGTATTTGTAGACTCATAGTAATAAACAAAATGATGTTGTTTTTTTTGCTAAATAAACATGGACATACAGCAGGCAGGCATTTCTTCTTTTACAATACAAAAAATACTAATTCTCTCACACAAATTTAATGAAGTTTCTCTATTTAAGTTGTTATTGTTATTGTTATTATTATTGTTATTAATTTGAAGCCTTATTATTGTTGTTGTTGTTGTTGTTATTGTTATTGTGATCATATGTGGTCAACTTTGTCCCCGTTTATTGCAGCTCTCTCCCTCACTCATTTACTAAACGTTCATTATGAAACTAATTAGAGATCAAGGCTAACGGAAGTGTAGTTTTAAATGAATTGTAATTAAAAATTTGCCATTTTTAAGGCGAATTTGCCACACATACTCAGAAAAACTGCAGTAATAATAGTGGGAAGGCATGGAATATGGGTTTATTTGAATGGAATTTCAAAATTATTGTTAATTAACTCACAAAAATTAGGAAAAAAAAATTATTTTATTTTGACTGATCGCTGAAGTTCGTTTAAAAATTGATGAAAAACTTTCTTAGACCAAATATGGTAACGTTTTGACTGACTTTGGTGTCAAGAAATTACTCCATCGAGGCAGAACTTTTGGGTTTCTAAGCGAAAGGTTGTTGCAATTCCGTTTAGCAAGCGTTTGTCGTCAGAAGAGTTCGACAGATATTGAATCTGAGGTTACAATGCTCATGCTCATGTTAACTTGCATTCAATGGCATGTTAACTTCCTAACCTAGCTTTCTTAGTTTCTGACGATTCATGAAATATGGTTTGATTTATTTAGTTGATGAACTTTAGCTGTTTTATTTCAATTGCTTGCTTCAGTTGCGCCAATTATAGAAGTTTCAGAAGGTCATAATGAATTTTCCTTTTTTGAAGTCAATTTTGCCTTTTCTACCGTTTTCGAAACTTCACCCAGTTTCATCCATGATTCTTTTTCACATTACTAATGGATTTTTTAGTTAGTTTTCCATCACTTTTTCGTACATATTGCTAGTTATTTCGGTAATAACTTGATTAACGTTAATGGTTTAATGCTCTAACGTTGGAATATTACCCGGCTAAACACG
This sequence comes from Sarcophaga bullata, assembly GCA_005959815.1. Classification (NCBI taxonomy): domain Eukaryota; kingdom Metazoa; phylum Arthropoda; class Insecta; order Diptera; family Sarcophagidae; genus Sarcophaga; species Sarcophaga bullata. The sequence goes on from QOCX01000082.1 coordinate 236,349, forward strand.
ATCTTTGTCGCAGTTCCAGGAGAAAACTCTAACGGCTTTCAAACAGATGATTTTTATGGCCAATTAATGTTTTTACAATCAGAAGATATTCCATTTTGTAAAGTTCTTTTGAAATAAAGTCAAAATCAATCGTGTTGCTGTGCCGTCTTATTAAAATTACTTGCCCTATGGTTAATAAACTTAAATTTCAGCTCATAATTGTGGGAATAATTCAGAAAAAAGGCTTTGAATTGTTGGTAACATTTCTTTCGGTTTGATTTTCAAAAAAAAAAAAAATTACAACCCGATAACACCTCCCGATCATAATAAATGCTAAACATTCACTTTTTCCGGATGCAATGACTTTTCGACGTAATTAGTTTTGGGTTCGGCGTTCCCTATTTGAGATATAAGTTCCAATTTTCATTGCCCATTATCATTCCCATCGCCGTTTCAGTGGCGCTTTGTAAATTAAAAAAATTATTAAATTTTTCATTGGGAATTCATGTAGCAGCCAAAAGAAAACTTTTTTGTGTATCTAGAATTCTTAAAATTATTGATAACCGTTAAGTGATAAATTAACGCTATTAAGCAGTCAATATTTCAAAATGTTTTCAATAATTTCGCCATAGCATCGTCTCTGCAAAATTTTATAAAATTTTTCGATATTTTTAAGCTTTTCCGAAATCGAACAGCAAAATGATTATGATCACAGAATTATTCCTATTTTAGTAATTTTACCTATCAAGTTAAAGCCTAAAAGGTTAGCTTTCAAATAAATTACAGTGTTGCCTAATGCAATTAATATTACCAGAGGTCTATCACCAATTTGTAATCGAACTTCAAATTTTTTTTTTCCAACTTCCAACTCTACTGCCCTAGAAAAAAAAAATTTCACTCAACTTACGTCATACGTTATAATAAAAAAAAAACCAACAACAACAATGTTTGTTTTCCTATGGAATTGCTTGCATTTGGGAAAGGTATCAGATTATCAGTGAAACCCTATAGGTTTCATTGTCAAATTCACATGCGGGTTTATTGTTTTGAAACTTTTTTTGTTGTTGTTTTTATTTTTCCGTGCTTTAGTACCGCAACTAAAACTATTCAAAACTTAAAATATAAAAATTTTTTTCTTTAACTCTTATTCCCCTATTTTCGTAAAAACAAAAAGATTTCTTTTTGTTTTGTCTTCTAAAAACCCTTTAATAAAAAAGCAAAAATAAAATTTAAAAAAAAAATATTTTTTTTTGTAGAGAAAAAATGTTGAAAAAAAAATTTATCAGGAAACCTTGAAATTATGGCCAGACTTCTAGTACAACAACTACAATTCATAAACACATATTAACGAACACACACACTAATACACAGTCAGTAAGAAAACATAATAAAATGCAATTCTAGTCAGGTTTCTTCTATCAAATCCAAGCAACGACAACTTGAAGAGAGGCAAACATTGCAAAAAAAAACAGTAAAAACAAGCAAAAGAAAATGCAAAAACACAGGAAAGAAAAAAGGCAATAAAACTTCAAACCAATCACCAATACAAACTAACATTTCAGGCAGACAGCTGTATGTGTGTGTGTGTGTGTGTGTATGTGTGTAAATAAAATTAAAACGATCGTTCATTAGGAGAGTTTTATTAACAGCAAGACAACAGCGTAATGCACGCACAGTGGGTTGTTTGCAATAAAAATAGGGAANTTTTTTTTTTTTTTTTTTTTTTTTTTTTTTTTTTTTTTTTTTTTTTTTTTTTTTTTTTTTTTAAGTGATTGGTACGCTTTATAATCGTTCATTTGAAATTGAATCTAGAAGTATTGTTATCATCAATTCACAGCATTTTGGCTTCATGACAACTGAATATTTTGGTTTGCATTTAAAGTTTATTAAGGGTATGGCAAGTAGTTTTAACAAGACGGTGCCTTGAGGCACACAACACAATCGATTTTGGGTTTATTGCGGGTGAAAGTTTTCAGCAAGAATAACTTCTCGTTTTAGCAAAATCAATTGGACACAAAAATTATGCGAGTCAAAGCCAGTGGACCATTTTTTGGGACTACGTTACAGACTGTATTTACTACGATAATATGCTAACGTTAAAGCATTTAAAAATATATTCTCGTCAAGCTATCACCGAAGTACAGATTAATATGTGCAAAGAAGGGTTTGGAAACTACTTCACAAGGATCTGATCGATTGGTAACAAGAAAGTTATGCTTGAAAAGCTTTCATAATAAAAAAATTTTTTTTTTTAAATTTTTTTCTACCATTTTGCATAGTTTTAAACCACTGTGCCTGCCTGCCATGCCTATTATTTTTGCGCCTATGCCGTAATTGTTGGCATTTTTGTTTTGTTTCCCCTTCATATTTTAACTCTTGCGGTGTGTTATTGTTTTTATTACTGGCACTGTCACTGGTACTGGCACTGGCACTGTTGTGTAGAGAAAGAAAGAAGCCTTTATGTGAAGCAAATAGGAAATCTTTGCTTGTATAAGTAACAGTCTCGTCTTTTTTTTTAATTCTCTTTGCTTTAAAGCTCTTTTTTTCGAAATTCGAAATTTATTTTTTTTAATAGTTTTTTTTTAGTTAATATTGTTGTTGTTGTTGTTGTTGTTTTCATATTTATTTGCCTTTGTTATCACGATGCGTTTTGTGTTGTGTTGTGCTGTTTGCTTGGAGTAGCCCTTTTCTTTAAATTTTTTTGTTTTTTTTGTTTTTAGAATCTAGTAAAACGAAGAGAATCTGTTCTGTTCTCTAGTTTATAAATGTGGTCGGTCGGTTGGTCGGTAGTTTGTCGTGCATAACATACGATTTAATCACAGGCAGAGAGATAGAAAGAGAGAGAGAGAGAGAGAGAGAGAGCAAAAGCGAAAAGAACTGTTGGTCTGGTACATTCTGTTTCGGTTTTCTAGTTGTTTGTCCCTACAACTAGTTGTAGTATGGCTGGTTTATATATATATTAAGTATGAGATTGTTGTTGTTGTTGCTATTGTAAAAGAGGAATGTAGAAAAATGTGTTAGTGGAGTAGTTGTGCATTACGTCACCTTCCTTGTTACTAGAGAAGATGCCGGTTTTTACTGCTGCTATCTGTGCTGTGCTGTGCTGTTCTGTTCTGTTCTGTTCTGTTCTGTTCTTCTTCATCATTATTATCATGAGTTTTAATTCTTTTTTTTTTTTTTTTGTTGTTGTTTTGTCTCTGGGTCTGGGTCTGGGTTATAATTTATATCAACAGGAAGACAGAGGCTCCCTCTATTTCTTCATCATAATCATCATCATTATCAATATCACTATTATGGTGTTTGCATACCAAGAAAAGTGAGAGTGAATTAAGTGAGACAACACAAAGAGACAGTACGTAACATACATTGCCAACGACATACATATATAAAATATATATAAATGTGTGTATATGTGTGTGTGTGTATGTTTATAGGCAGACACTCAACCAGACTAATAGTTGGACAAATAAAACAAATCATAGGGAGAGTCTGGAAATATTTGTGCTGTTGTGCTTTGCTAAATACAAACAAAACAAAAACAAAAAAAAAAACAATTTTTTTTCCTTTTAGAATACTACACTCTTTGTTTCTCAATTACTATTATTTGTTGGCATGTAAAAATGGTTGTAAGGGTGTGTGTAAGTGCGTTAGTTTTTGGTTTTTTTTTTTTTTTTTACTGTCATGTATTACTGACTGTTTGTGTTGTCGCCATATCATAGAGCATATTGGCGGATATGCTTGTTGATTTGTTTTGATGACTCTGAAAACTAAGCTTAACTAATTGCATTGAACTTCAACTCACACACATGTGTGTGTGTGTGTGTGTATGTGTGTGTACATTCATTTCTGCACTTGTGCATAAATATTTAAATGCTCTGTTACAATAGCGGTGTAGTATGTAATGCCCTTTACATATGATGTCCATGAAAAATATTTTTAGAGAGAGAGAGTTACAGAGTTACTCACACTCGTTTCTTTCTTCGAATCAGTAGTTAACCGTTATATGGTGTTTTTTTGTTTTGTAGGATTTGTAACTGTAAATCTGTCAATAATTTTATTGTGGTTTTCGTTTTCATACGCTACTGTTCTTTGCTATTTTAATTGTTTAAATGTATTTATTATTGCTTTTATTTGTTATTCTTAAAGAGATTGTGTTTGACAGCGATAGAGAGAGAGAGAGAGAGGAGGAGGAGTAGAAGAGAGCAAACTATTTGCATTTCTATTTATAATTTCTATTTAAACCAAAATGTTTTGAAACGATAGCGAAAGTGAAAAAACCCCACCATAAAGTTTGAGTAATAATTAGAATTAAGTTGTGTGTGGTTTTTAACAATAAAATTAAACACTCAGGAAAAAATGTGTGTATATTTATGAAGCAACAAAATGATTTAAACTTTTTTAAAAATTCAAAAAAATCTATTTTCTTTGTAAAAATACAAATACAAACTGAATTGTAGAGTTTGCTGGTCTTAAACAAAAATTTTTGCCTTTAAAAAAAGCAACATTTTAATAGTGTTGCTCTCATTCTTATTAAATTTTGCATTTTTTATTTGTGTCAGAAAAGAACATGGAAGTGTAGGCATCTTTCTTTCTACTGCTTTCCAGTAATATGAAAGGCAAATATTGCGCATTAACTGTACATTTCTAAGGAATGTGCTTATTGCTCTGTACATCAATAAAGTTTTAGCAGTACCTTGCTGTCTTCAGCCCTGTAAATAGTCCACTAGAATGAAGTCTTTGAAGAGAATAGGAATTGTTTTCCATTTGCGGCGATAGTGATTGCGGCAATAAAGTTTCAAGATTCTTGTGTTTCTTATGTATCTGCTGCTATCTGTAGCACTTAATTTTCTACAAAATATTTGCTTTAGAAAAAGCTATTAGGCGTGAATCGAGTTAGGGTTTTATTGAAATAGAAAAAATTCCTTAAAATACACGAGAATCGATTTCTGTAAAAAATTTTAAGCCTGCATTTTTTTAATTTTTGATTGATGAACAAAATATGAGCCTTTGACAGTGGGATAATGAAATTATTGAACAATAAATTGTATATTTCAACTGAACATGATCACTTTTATATGTATGAACATACTTAATTGTATGGTAAACCAAGTAAATACAGCATTTTACTATTTTAAATGAATTTTTTTAAAAGATTTTCAAAGTGATATATATAGGTGAGACAGTAAATCTCCTCCATTCCCATATTTTCCTTTGTGTAATTCTTTAATCCATTAAAATTACATGTTTTTTAATGCATTTTTCAATGTATTTATATTTTTTTTGAATGCGTAAACAGAGAACTATATTGTAATATATTGTATTATAATATTTTTTAAATTATTCTTTAAATTTTTGCAATTCTTGAAAACACTGAAGACTTTTTTGTCCCCAATTATTAACATAAAATTGGATAAAATATTAAATTTCACTGGAACAAGTTGAATTTTTTTCTTTTTTTTTTTCTTAATTGAATATTTTTAAAAAATTTATTTTTTTATATGTTTTTGGTTTCTACTTACCTTAAGAATTAGTAAAAAAAAATATTATGGAAAGAATTAAAAACAAAAAAAATTATAAAACTAATACAGCATAATATATCCTGAGCTATAACTGTAGTTTATTATTGAGAGTAAAGCTTAATGTAACCTGAGTAACTTACAAAAAAAAAACAAAAAAAAAAAAATATTAAACACTTGATTCTCTGCTTTTTGTTTTGTTAATTAATTTTTTTTTTAAATTAAAATTTTTATTTTGTTTTGTTAAAAAAAAATTGCACCTTTTTTTTTGTTAAATTTAAAAATTTTTTTTGTTGTAATTTTTCAATAAACGAAACGTAAACTTAATAAACTTGACCGTCACCGTTGTTATGGCCACCTCATCACCATTGCAAACACTCACTAACTAACTGCACCAAAGAAAATTAAATGAAAAACAGGGAGAACTTTATTTTTTTTTTTTTTTATTTTTGCTTATGAGTTAGGCTGGCAGGCAGTGTAAGTAAGTATGTAATTCTACTTTTGTATTTGATTAACTTTTTCTTTTTTTTTTTGTGGCTGATTTTATAACACAACACTGGGTGTGATGTCAAGTGATGTAGATGTGGATGTGGATGTGGATGTTGTGTTGTGGTGATCTTCCGCTAAGTGCGTGCGCTCTCGTTTGCAACTTTACGAAGTCTAAACAAATCATACTGACACTGAAACATACTAAACAAAAAAAACAATTTCCATTTCGTGTTTTTAGTTTAGTTTCTTAATACAATCATAACATATAGACGAAGCAGAAGCAGAAGCAGAAGAAGAAGTAGAATCTACTTGTCCGTCAACATACCTACACACACGCTCATATACAAAGTCATACACTCGGCAATGTTAAACAGTGTAATAATAACAAGGAGAAGTTATAAAATATATATACACACACACACACACATATCGGCAAACAAACAAACAAGCAAAAAAAAAACAACAAAAAGTAATGCCAATCAGAGGAGCTTGCTTGATGTGGACATTGAAAATATAAAGGAAATCAAAAAACGAAAGATACAAAAGCAACAAAATTTTTTTTTTGCAGATATTGAAACGAAGGCATAAAACGAACAATAAACTAAACACGATCAAACTTTTATAAATACATATGCACACACACACACCCATACACGTACCCTTAAACAAAAAAAAAAAACCTAGAATTTGCTGCAACATTCATTAAGAAAAAGGGCAGACAAATAAACACAAAAAAAAAGGAAGAAAAATAAAAAAAAATAAAGAAACACAGAGAATAAGAGAGAAAAAAGAAAATAAGAAAAAAAATTGCATGTCCTTCTGCTGCAAAAAAAAAATTTTTTTTTTTGCTTTTTGTTACAGTATACGACGAGTAAGTAGTAAAAAAAAAGCTCTCAATTCTTTGTTTTCCTTTACTTGCCTTCTCTCTCTCTCTCTCTCTCTTTTATTTTTCTTTTTTTTTTTCGTTGTAGTTCTTCTATAATTTTCTTTGATATCCTACTAGAATAAACCACATTGCGAGAGATAACAAGAGAGTGTTCTTTTTTTTTGTTATTGAAGATCTCTCATCGCAAAAGCTTTCGGTTTTCACTTCGGTTTTTTTTTTAATAACAGGTCGGTCACACATGCAAATTGCTTGTTACGGAAGAAAGTAAGAAAGAAAGTTGTTGTTGTTGTTGTTGCTTGAACCGTTTAAATGAGGGAGGCCTTCTAATCCAGAAACCTCATCTAAAATATTTCAAAGGAGAACCTGTTTTCCTATTTTGTTGAGTAAGAAGAAGAGAGTTTGAATTTTTTTTATTTCTTTGAGTATGTGTGCTGGAGGGAAAGTGTATTTTTCTATGTTTCTATTAAGAACAACAGTTAGATACAGTGATGCCATATTGGGTTGCAACAGGGTGGCCCTCTATTATATGCTTTTTACCAACGATTTAATGCAAAAATCGTTGAAGGTTGTTCATAAGCCTGTAGGGTTTTCAGGCGTATATAAGGTGTAGTAAAAAGAATTTCCATTTTCTTTCTAACTCAAGCATGCTCCACTTGGTCCGTAATTTAAAGTGATTTTGAGAGTAAATATTGATGTTTAGATTCTGTGATGGAAATTTTAATTCCTTTTACGCCTAAAAAAGTTTAGAAAGCAATTTTTAAAATCTTTTATTAAAGCCTACGGAACAAAACACATCTTTATTATTCAGCATGAGCACTTAAAAATCTCATAGACAAACTGCAGAAGCTTTAGAAGAATTCTAATCAATGTTTGTGTGGTGTCTGGTCCTTTAACATTTGACTTCGGCGATTGTTTCCTTTAGACGTCTCATATTGTTACACGTTAAGAGTACATAGTTGCTTGGTAATTCGATTAAACTCTTTGTAAGGTATTAGCAATACAAATCCGTGGGAAGTAGATTGTAGTACCAAGCTCTTAGAAAGATCGTATTAATCATGATCCTTGCTTTGATGACTGACCGCAATTGTTTACTACTTTTGGAGAGCTGCTTAAACCTGATGATTGTCTGCGAATTATCATCATAGTCTTAATAAAAATTTTGTTGACATTAACCTGGTTTACACAATCACCGTTTACATAAGTTCACCACGTTTATATTCCGAATTAGGGCAATAATTCGCATTTTAGCTGAGTCCCTAATAACATCATTGAAATCTCAGCAAAACTTTCTTGACCAATGCTTCCTTAAAGCGATTATGCCATGACTGTTTATTTGCATGCTGTTGTCGTATGTGACTTCATGTTCTAATTTAGCTGTCCGCAGTTAGAAATTTTGTTCTGAACAAGAGTTTTTACGAACAAAAGGCTTTAATAGGCCTCCGAACACATTTTCAAATATCCCTCTGACCGAACAGGAGTTTGTTAAAACAACAACAAACATGATAAAAATTTGCAGAAGTGTTCGGTGGCAACCCTAACATTCTAGAATCTGTTCGGTTGTACACCACTGTGATTGAAACAAAGATTTAAAAAATAATAGAGAATATGGCGATCAATATGACTCAAGTGACTGCTTAGATTCCTGCGATTTGCTGAAGCAAATTCTATGTAGTGCTTTTTAACGTTCAAACAACTTCCTCGTATTTTTAAAAATAATGTTTGAGAAAAATATTCTTCCGCAAATGCATATCTTCGAAGTAAAGAAGAAATCAATCCGGTTACAATGACTTTTGAAAACTAAATTTATGAGAGGTTAGAGCGCAATATTTGCGCTAACGTTTGAGGCAAAATAATTAATTGGCGCTGTTTAAACTTGATTTTTTTTGATGGAGTTTTGTAAAATTTTTTTTTTAGATCTTCCGGTAGATATGTGACCCGGGGTAGAAATGTCTGGGCGCCAATTTTTTTTTTTTTGGAATTCTGTCTTTACATATTTCTTTATTTATTTTTTAATATAAAACTAAAGTTATTGCTTAATTTGAAATTATATTTTTTTGTTGATTTTTAAAACTTAAAATTTTTTTTTATTTTTATTTTTTTTTAATATTTTTTTTAATATTTTTTTTTTTCAGTTTGAAAAATTGAGTTTTTAAAATATTTTTTCTTATTAAATTCTTATTGTGATTATTTTCTTTTCACTTACTTGGTTTTATTTTTAAATATTTTTTTTTAATTTTTTTAAGGCCAATTCAGTCGAATTAAACACATTTTGAAATTGTTTTTGTTTTTAAGATTTTCCAATTTTATGTAACAAATCTTATTTTTAATTTAAAATTTTACTTAAGATTTCATTGTTTTTTTAATTTTAATTTTAAAAAGTATTTTTTTTTCTCATAAATTTTTCACTGTGTTTTGAAAAATTTTTTAATTTATCATGGCCAATATTTTTGCAGTATTTTATGGGAATCCATATTTCCCTTCGTGTAAATATTACGGCTTTCCGTTTTGTTTTTAAATCTAAAGTTGAGGTAGTTTTTGTTGTTGTTTTCTTTTTTGTTTTTCCTTTTTTTTTTCTAGATTTTTTCTAATTAATTTTTATTCCAATTTTAATCCAATTTTTTTTTTATTGTTTTTTTTTCTTTTGTTGTTTTGTTGCTAATTTTGTTGTTACAATTAAATTTTTGGCTGAACCTTTACTGATCGAATTAAAAAATTCAACTGAAATTGCAAAAATTCTGGCTGCAGTTCATGTCCACAATTGCCTGGAATCAGTGAGAATGAAATAACCTCCTGTGTGAGTGAGAGCCATTTTTTTTTTTCGTAAGCTTTTATGCTTGTTGTTGTTGTTGTTGTTGTTGTTGTTGTTGCTATTGTTGTTGAGTATTATTTGGCATATATTTTGCGAACAAAAAACACACAAAAATCAAAAAAAAAAAAAACGTTGCTTTGACTGTAACGCAAAAGCGACATCATACCGTTACATCAATGCCTTACTTTGCGGCATGAATTATGATTTTCTACGGCAAGCCATGTAAAGATCGAAGATTGGGTTACGAAAATATCACTTTTTCAAAAGGAAATTGAACAAAGCAAACAAAAAAAAAAAATAAAATAAAAATTAAACACTAGCTGATAAGTCCAGCTTGCTGCCCCAAGTCAGCTTAAAAAAAAAATTGGTTCAACGTAAAAGAATTCCCTTGTAGCAATTGATATTCGTAGCTACCATAACAAAAAAAAAATTTAAAATTAAGGAAAATCCTCCAACCACGCGCTTTGTGAAAAAAAATTCTAATTCATTAGCGATGCAAAGCGAGTTATTGGTGTAATTTAATATATACAAACATCTTCATAGTATATTAAACGTTAACGTTAACGTCAACAGCAATTACCTATGTATACATTTACTTACAATAATAAACATACACATACACACACACACACATACGCGTACACATGCTATGTAAACTTACTCACTCACTTAGTGCCTACTACTTAGTTAAACCATTTACGTTCTGAAGTTACGATACAAGAGAGTCGTCGTTGATCGTTAACCGTTGCATTGCAACTGTCTAACTGTCTGCTGTGCTGCTGCTTATGTGCATATGTACGGGACATAAAAAAAAAGCCATTCAGCTTTGTTTTGTTTTCTGTTATATTTCTTGCAGCCACGTCAATGACGTTGGCCGCTGCAGTGCAACCGAACCATAATTATTTCGGCATTTCTTTATTGTCATTTCATATGTTCGCAACAATATATTGTCGAAAAATTTTTTTGTTTTTGGAGAGAGTGTTTTATTTTAACACACACAAAAAAAAAACCACCAAAAAGAAGAAAAAAAACGAACGAAAGAACTAAAACCGAACTGCGTCCAAACATTACATTGCTGCTCAATAGCACTCATAACAGGAAATTTTTTGTTTTTATATGTTTTAATGCTCAATTCTGTCAAAAAAAAAAACAGAAAAAAAAAAACAAAAACAAATTAAACTCAACATTAATGAAATCTTTATACTGTCTTTGCTTCTCTTTTTAAGCTCTTTGAAATTTCTCCTTTATATGCATGCATGCATGTGCATGCCTGCAAGTTAATGATCTTTTTTAGAAGCTTCGCCCTTCACTCTACCCACTACTACTCTCTATCTCTCTCTCTATCTCTCTCTCTCTCTCTTAGTGTATAGATTTGTTTGTTTTCTTGTTTTGAGCACTGAATTATATAATTTCGTTTCATAAAACTTTCTCTTTCTTTATGTGTATGTATGTACATATGTGTGTGTATGTAGGTGCATGTATAATACAATAACAACAAATGCATTTTTTTATTTTCAAACTTTGCAAAGGTCTTTGTTACAGATTCCCTATATTTAACATAAAAAATAGCCAATGGAAGAGCGTGGCACAGAGGGTGAGAGAGAGAGAGAGAGAGAGAGAGAGAGAGAGAGACCGAGGAAGAGGGAGAGGGAGAGGGAGTAAGTGAATGAGTGTAAGAGAGGTTATTGTCTTGTTTTGTATAGGAGTAGTCTCAAGTATTTTGTATTGCAATAGCCGAATATACTATGTAGCATGGCATGGCATCATTATTTTTAATTATTCACACACAATAAAATATTAAGGAAAATAAATCGTTTTTTAATTTTGTATAAAATAAACAACAACAAATCAAAAATATAATGAAATATTGAATTCATTTCAAAAACATTTAAAAAAAAAGCAGTGTTTACGCACTTACAATGATACAATGCTTCCGTACTATGACCACCATAGTCTTACTAAAATTTTGTCACCGTTTATACAAGTTCACCGTGTGTATACCCCCTTGTGTGGTTAATAACTCACATTGTAAGTGAGTCCCTAATAACACCATTGAACTCTCAGCAAAACTTTCACGACCAACGCTTTCTTCAAGCGATTATGCCACCACTATTTATCTGTTTGCTGTTGTCGTAGGTAACTTCAAGTTCAGATTTTGCTGTTTACAGTTAGAAATTTTGTTCTGAACAAGATTTTTTTTTTACTAACTAAAGGCATTAATAATAAAATTAATAATAATAGGCCTCCGAACATATTGTCAAGCTTCTCTCTGACCCAATAGACCATATGAAAACAACAACAAACATAATAACAAGTTACAGAAGTATTCAGCGGCAACCCTAACATTCTAGAAACACTAACAAATTACCAATTAATAAAGCTTTACGCAGGTTAAGTTAGAGGAAAATATTTTCGTTAATGTACGCATTCCGATGATGTACAGATCCGTCCAAATCTGTAAGGCTTTCAGTCGCTTTAATATTTTTTTTTTAATCTTGACAAAAGTGTTCATATTTGAATTGTCAACTAAAAGCCAATTTTAACGATAAGAGTTCATTAAGGAACATGAAAACTGGTGACAATTTTTGTCACAAGATTGTCTAACATAAAGAAAACTGTACGGCACATTAGGTGCCAAATACTTGGCAGTAGACATAGAACAAAGACAGTGTGTTTAACAGATTTAATACGAAGCTCTGTATATATCTGTGAAACCAATAAACGATCCTCGATTAACTCTATCGCATCAGAGGAAGAAACAGCTAACGAATGTATGTGGCAACGCCAAAGTTTGTTGGTCTCCAGTCAAAATATGGCAAACTTCTCCTTCAGCCTGCAGAGACGAATGATGTTTCATGCTTTGAACATGCTTTGTCGAACTTTTCCAGGTTCCTAGTGAGATATAAGTCTCAACCAAATTGAATATGAGCTACCTATCAGGACCTAGAAGTGCCCGCATATCAGACGGCAGACTCAAGTGGTCACATTATAAGCAATTTAGCTAGGATTACAATCATTTAGTTAGGATTACAACCTCTACAACCTATGTTGTGTGTGCTAATTTTATCCAGAGAGTCTAATGCATCGCGAAATGGTTTCGATCTTGTAAGGATTTTGGAATAGACGGGGAGAGAACGGTTCACATTTCTTTGACGGCAAGCAGATGAGGTCGATGATGGCTTTTGCTTGTTGGATTTTTTTCAATTTGCTGGTATATGCGAATCAGTCACAAACAACAGTAGTTTTCATCGGAAACATAACCACTGGCCACGTTAATTGAACATTTCGGATGATACTCTTCAAAAGAAGCCATACACTACGGCTTGAACTTTGAACGCTGATTCCATACATAATGGCTTCAAGAGGTCTTTTGTTTTTTTAAGTTGTCATCAATCAATTACCGTGTTCTAGTAGCCAGTGTGTTGGCTTATTAGATGTAAGGCCTTGATTCAAACCCCAGGACAGATATCAAAACGAAAATATGAAACAAAATTTCTTCGGCAACCTCCTCACAGCAGATTTCTGGCAAAAATTCTGAGAATAAAATAAAATTGCCATTAAAAAGTTTCTCAAAAATCTGTCATTCGGAATCGACTTTAAATTCTAGGTCCTCCGCCACTTATGAATAAAATTATGACACACAACATAAGTGGTGGAAGAAACTAGGTTGTAATCCTGACTAAAGGGTTGTAAAGATCAATTATGTATGTTATGTGAAGTAGATGTTTATTTAAGAAGTATTCGTAAAATTATGGTTCTGCAGACGTTTAAAGAGCTTTCTTTGGCCTTGTCAAGCAGTTGTCGTTTTAAGGAATATTTGTAGAATTATGGCTCCTCTCTTCATTGAACTTCTTTCAATTTCTTCAAATGCAAAACACCATCTGATGTAACATCAGCAGAGAAGATATTTTTTGGATTTAGTTTTGTACGAAAACAAATTGAATCTAGAAAATAGAGAAGGATGGAGGCCATATTGTAAGCAGGAGGAGGACACTAGGCCTGTAAGAGCAAGGGCAGCTTACTTGCATAGACAAAAAATTAACACCAGCAAACAGTGAAAGATGTTTCAGACGCTTCAGGGAAGCAATATGCTAACCCAAGAGGATTTTAAACACACTACATGGGTGGTTTGAAAAGGATTTAATGACTGAAGCTAAGAACATCAAGAGAATCGTATTCAATATTAACCGTATAGGCAATCTAAAATGGGCTTTTATTTGAGGTTAAAATAAATCCCGCAATATATTGTTAGTTTCTAAAGAGATTTCCAGGAAATCAATTTTTAAAAATCTGAAGTAAAAAAAAAATTTTTTTTTCAATTTTCTTAAGTACTACTCTTCCCTACGTATTTACCAACAACAATACAATACTTGCCGTGATTAATTTTCTTTCTTTCTTTCTTTTTTATTGAATTTTTTATTATTGAAACGCAATTTCCCATGAAATAA
>QOCX01000082.1:250484-271361 GCA_005959815.1 Sarcophaga bullata
ACGCAATTTCCCATGAAATAAATAGAAAACGATCGTTTCCTTAACCAAAAAAAAAAAAAATCGATTTTTTTTATTTAAAAATAAAATTAACAAAAATTGAATGGAAATGATAAAAAAAAAAGAAACAATAAATATTGTTGTAATGCCAACCAAGGTGTACTTTAGAAATTAACAACAATAGCGAGAGGAAGCATGATTGCCTTTCAAAAAAGAAGTGAAACTTGACAAGTTATTGGGGATCGTATCGGATTGGTTGTAATGAGAAGAGATTTGCAAATAAAAAAAAAAGTTTTAAATTTGTTTTAAAAAAAACAACAACAACAACAAAAATTATAATTTAAAACGTTTACAAAAATAACAAATAAACCTTGGCGTGTAAAAAAAAGAAAATTTTTTTTTTTAAATATTTTTACAACTGCTGGCTAAGGGTTTAGGGGGGGTGTAACAAAAAGTTTAGACTGTATAAACACAGCCTATTTTTGTAAACATATATATGCACACACACGCACACGCACACACTTTTAGCTAAAAGAGAAACAAAACGAGATCTCTCTCTCTCTCTCTCTCTGGAATTTTAACGGCGGGAGAATCATTTTTTCTTCGGTTTTTATTGTTAAATTTCGGTTCATTATCAGCGTGAAATAAAAAGTCAATGATCGCCCGCTACAAAATGTGTTTTAAAAAAATATTTGTTTTGTTTGCATTGCTGTTGTTGTTGTTATTGTTGTTGTTGTAAAATTAAATATAAAACAGCCGTACTATTGTTGTTAGTAGTACCTGTACGAGGAGTAACTTTTTGTGGATTTTTTTCTTTTTTTTTTCCATAAAAAAATACCACAAGGACACTCACTCACTCACTCAACTGAACTGAGCTGAAATATGTTGTAACCTGTTTAAATTTCAATTTAAAGAAATCTTACACGCACATACACGCACACACACACGCACTTAAAATTATTATTGTGTGTTCAAAAATTATGACTAAGAAATCCTATAATTTCGCTTAAAAACTACAAAATATTTGAAAATAAAACCAACAACAACAACAACAACAAAGAACACTTAATATTTTAGGTTATGTTAACAAGCAAAAGGCCTTCATAAATAGTTTCCATTCCACGGTTTATCTTAAGCTAAGTTTTTGATTTCGCTCAGGTTTTCTTGTGGACAGCATCATAGCCTTCTTACGTATTTTTCCCACTTCTTTACTTACTTAATTCGCTATTACAACCCTTTAAACAGGATTATAACCCGGACAAGAATTATAAAACTTAGCCTCTGTCATTATACTCGAAGCACAAGGTCACTTTAATAACCGATCACTGGTAATTGGCAGTTTACGACCACTTTCTCACATAGTCCTGGTGATACCTCAGCCGTAACTTGATGAAAATTAGTTTCCAAATGCTTCAATGTAAGGCGATTATGCACTTAGACACTGTCCAACATGTTACCCCATAAAAAAGCAGTATTTTGGGAGCAAATTGCAGAATCTTGGTGCATCATTTCAACAACCCAACATTTCGTATGGCTCATGGCCCTAACGATAACATCTTCAGATCATAATGTTCACCAAAAAAACACTTTTTGCAGCTGCAATGCTTACTTAAGCCTACTTAAGCCTTACCTACTTAGCCCTTTAGTCAGGATTACAACAACTCACACCAAATGTCACCAAAAAAAACACTGTTTTGGGGCAGCTGCAAATGCTTACTTAAAAAAGCCTAACTTAAAGCTATACTTAGCCCTGATCAAGAATTCAACAACCCACACCACCCCCAAAACAGGTTGTTTGGGTTTTAAACTTTCTACACTACAAGTAAAACGAAACTACAGTCAAAGTTCCGACCCCGAACAACCAGAATTCTGAAGAAACAATTATTAACTCTCCGAAGAGTTTTTGGTCAGAAATCTGCCCTGAAGAGGAAAAATCGGCCGGAAAGAAAATTTTCTTATATTTTCCGTTTTTTGATGGGCTTAAAAAATGGGGTGTTGAAACTGGGTGGCCCTCACAAATCAATGACCCCAATGCCCAACTACTAACAGAACATGGCGGAATTTTCAAAAATAAATGACCAACGTTAAATGCGGCCAAAATCTACTTCTACTTTTCATGCTTTAAAACCATGTTAGTAAGGATACACAACCTAAGTTTTCCCCGCAACCAACCCAAAGGCTGTGTAGAACCCTTTACAATGGATATTCAATGTAAATTTTCCTGAAAAATGATCCCAGGATTGGCCCCTTTGGATAATAATTTTTCCTTCGCTTTCACGTATTTTCGGGCCCGCTTGTTTTGAACGTTAACGGAACGGAAGATGCTGTTTTTGATTTTTCAAATGTTTTCCAGGTTTTTGCGGGAAATTAACAACGGGGTAGTTTACAAATCGTTAAAGGGAGGCCTTTAAGAGGCCAGGGCACAAATGATTGTTGTAAAGTTGCCCCCCTAGACCTGGTAAAAAGTTCTCTTTTTGTTGGAAATTAACCTTCCATCAAAATCCCATGGCACCTGGCCTTGAACCCTTTTTTAAGGTTGGTAGGGCCCAGACCAAAAAAGAAAAGAAAATTTTTTATGTTTTAATTTAAGAACAAACCACTTCCGGAGGAAAGAAATGGACCTCCCATTAAATTGAAATTGTGGCCAAACCCCTGCGCGGACCAACTTTCTCTCTTCCCTGGTTTGGGCAGAACCCAAATTAAAGAACATTGTTCTGGAATTAGGAAGATAGGTTATGGGGAGAAGCTTAGGGGAATTAGTGTCCTTTTTTGTATTATAAACGATAAAAGAAGTCGTCTGCAGGAAGAGAGAGGCAGTAAAGTATCAATTCTATGTGTAATGCAGTACGCAATCCACTCGTCAATTGACAACAAATAGATGAGCTCTACGCAGCAGACGTGTATTACGTCTGTATTACGGATATGAGAATTTTTTTGGCAACAAGTTTCTTTATTTCCTTCCAGTCCATACATACATAATTGGCCATTACAACCCTTCAGTCATGATTACGGCCTAGCTTCTCATACCACTTATGTTGTGTGTGTTAATTTTATACATGAGTGGCGGGACCTACAGTTTAAAGTCGACTCCGAACGACAGATTTTTTTGAGAAGCTTTTCATGGCAATTTTTATTTACTCTCAGAGAGTTTTTGCCAGAAATCTGCTGAGAGGAATTCGCCGAAGAAATATTTCTTTTCATATTTCGTTTTGATGTCTGACCGGGGATTTGAACCCTGGCCTTTCGTCTAATAAGCCAACACACTATCTACTAGACCACGGCGGCTAATTCCTTCCAGTACATTCCCGTTAAAACCGTGAAACATATGACACATTGCAATGGTGGTGCAAAGAATCAACAGATGCTACCCATCATTAATGGCTAGCTTCGGCTTTAAAAAAATATTATTTCTCTCGTATACTTCGTTGTTCAGTAATTTTTTAATTTTCTTTAAGAATCATATTAAATTACAATTTTTTTTTCGATTTTTTATTTCTTTTTATTTCACTTAAGGAGTAGGCCCAAAAAAAATTTGATCATTTTCTTTTCTTAAATGCAAGAAACGAAACTTAATGCAAAAAAAAATTTTTTTCAAAATCCAAATAAATTAGGGAAGTATTGTTTATGACTTGGCATTAGCCAAACATTGGTTTTAAAACTTTAATCAGTTTTTTTTAGACCGGAATTCCATCCCTTACAGCCTTGAATTGTCTCTTCTTCCGGTGGAACTTTTTTTCATTTCTGTCTAGGCTTTTAAAGTCTTACAAAGATTTTCGTTTGTCACCAATCGTTTGGTGCCATTTTTTTTTGCTTGCGTTGAGTGCCAATATCCTCTGGTCAAAAAAAAAAAAAAAAAAATAGGGAACACTAGGCAAAGCCTTATCACGTAAATTGGCATTTTAAAGGGAAAATTGCTTGGCCCCCTTAAAAATATTCGTTTTCGTTCATTGCTTACAGAATTTTTTCTAAACTCTACTTAAACTTGTAATCGTAAAAGACAAGCTGTGAACAGCATCAACAATTTCTTTGTCCATTAACGTTCAAAGAAAAATTCAATAAAAAATAAAAGAAAGAAAGAAAAAAAAATTAATCACGACAAGTATTGTATTTTTGTTAGTAAATACGTGGGGTAGAGTAGTACTGAAGGAAACTGGAAATCATTTTTTTGAAAATTGATTTCCTGGAAATCTCTTTAGAAACTAACAATAGATTGCGGGATTTATTTTAACCTCAAATAAAAACCCATTTTAGATTGCCTATACGGTTTCTATTGAATATGATTCGCTTGATGTTCTTAGCTTCAGTCATTAAATCCTTCTCAAACCACCCATGTAGTGTGTTTAAAATCCTCTTGGGTTAGCATATTGCTTCCCTGAAGCGTCTGAAACATATCTCGCTGTATGCTGGTGTTGATTTTGTGTCTACCCAAGTAACCTGCCCTAGCTCTTACAGGTCCTAATGTCATCCTTATAACACTATTTGGCCTCCTCCTGCTCACAGTATGGCCACAATTCTTCTCTATTCTCTAAATTCAATTTGTTTTCGTACAAAACTAAATCTGATGTTATATCAGATGGTGTTTTGCATTTGAAGAAATTGAAAGAAGTTCAATGACGAATGAAATCATAATTCTACTAATATTCCTCAAAACGACAACTGCTTGACAAGACAAAAGAAAGCTCTTTAAATATCGAAATACGAGCAAGAAAATTTACGAAAATTTAGGTGACTTCCTCTCAGCAAAAAAATCTGAAAGCAAATGAAAATTGCCATGGAAAAGTTTCTCAAAATTGAATCAATTGTTCGAAGTCGACTTTGAACTGTAAGCCGCGCCACTCATGTATAAAGTTAAGACATTCAACATAAGTGATGTGCGAGCCTAGGTTGTAATCCTGACTAAAGGATTGTATTGAATGAAATCAAGAATTTGCCAGAGATTGTAAATCTATTGAAGCTGAAGGAAGACTGCAGATAAACGTTCACAGCTAGAGAGTTGTTATGTTATTGAGAGCCTATGTACACCATACAGACAACACAGTATTTTACTTTTTATTATTCGCTTTCTTTTCTTCATGGCTCTAACACTTTTTCTTTCATTACTTGAATGAGATTTGTTATGAGTACGGTTTTCTAGCCAGTGAAACTCATCTTCAAAGTGAATTTTTATTACGAAATTCAATTATTCCTGTAAGCCATACTTGTTCTATGATCATTAGCTAAAGTTAGGTTTAAATATCAAGCACTTTAATGGGCTCAACTTACTTGACATCTATAAGATTCCCCTGTAACACCACTATAACAACGTATTCAGTCTTATAATTACAGCTCAACTATACCAAGAGTTTTATTCTTTTTAAACGGCCTTTAAACAGACAAGTTTTGTCACTGAATTTTGATTGCTTTAGAATTCTTGTGGGATAATCATTAAAAAGAAACAAATTTTCTTATCAAAAAGATTGCCTTGCTGTTTGTTTACTAACCCTAGAAAGAGATGAGAAAGTATTGCGGCATGTTTGACAGGGAATACTACTTAATTGGTCATTACAAGCCTTTAGTTAGGATGACAACCTAGTTTCTCACACCACTTATGCTGTAAGTATTAATTTTAAACATGAGTAGCGGGACCTTCAGTTTAAAGTCGCCTACGAATGACAGATTTTTGAGAAAAATTTTCATGTTAATTTTGTTTTGCGCTGAGAATAAGATGTCGAAAGAAATATTTTTTCATGTTTCGCTATTTTCGAGATGTTTGAACTAAAATTTGAATAACAGGCTCCCGTCTAATAAGCCAATAGGCTACCTATTGGACTATGGCGTTTGTATTTATTTTTATCATGAAATTACGTTCACATTAAGCAAATATTTGGCCAAAAAATAGGTTACAAATCAGTGGTTTTGGATGAATTAGAAGCTTTTCCTACAATATTTTCTAAACTCCGCTTTGATTGGTGGTACTTTGATGCTGTTATGTACATATGGTCCAGTCTTGATAACTTTAAATTTTTTTTCTATGGAAGAAGCAGTATTTGTTCCAAGTAACTGAACTACAGAACATCATATTGGTTTTTAAGAGGGAATTGTACAGTAGAAGTTTGCAATACCACTTAAGGCATGAGTTTTTATAAAATAACTCGAGAATTTCCATGTGTAAGCCAGTGAAATAGGCTTGACGGCATTGTTTTTTTTCTAATCAAATGAATTTCTATTGAAAATTTTTATTTATACTCAGGCGGTATTCTCCTCGTTTGCTAATTATTAGAAATGAAAAGGAAGTTTGTTTGTAAACAAAATGAAATTTTACTTCTGTTTACTAGGCAAAGGTGAATTTTTTTTGCAATCACTGTAAAAGCCACAAGCCTAGAGGTATAACCAAATATTTTATTGGCAGTTCTCCACTTGCTATGAAACTTTTTAAATTTTTGTCTAGGCTTTTAGAGTCTTTAAAAATTTTTTCTTCTTTTTTAACGCTTAATATCACTCAATAGAAAGGTTTGGCTTGACTGTTTAGTTTATTTGCAGTTTACAAGCCATGACCAAATTTTTTGCAGCATTCCTCATATTCCTTTTTTTTGTTAAATTCTTAATTCTTGTTTTTTTTTTAAATTATTATTTAAAGTAATTTACACTTTTATTTGTTTAATTTAATTTGTTGCTTAATTTTTTCTAATTTTTTTTCTTAACACTTACCTTAATTTTAATGAAAAAAAAAATATATTTTAAAAAAATATGTTTTTAATTCCTCTTCTTAAGGAGAGCTTAACGAAGTTTTTTTTTATTTTTAAATTTTTTTAATTTTTTCTTTTTTTTTTGTTTAACAAACATTTTAAAATTATTTTTTTTGTTTTTAAACTTAAAAAAGTAATAAAAAAAAAAAATTATTGCACTTGTTTTACATTTACTTTTAAAAATATTTTTAATTTCTTTTATTTTAATTTTAATTTTCAGAAAAAAATTCTTTTGTGTTACATTTTTTCATTGATTTTCTAAGTTATTGGTTCGTTTAATGTTAATTTTAATTTTTTTTGTTGTTTTGTTTGTATTTTTAAAAATTATTAATTATTTTTAAAATTTTTAATTTCAATTTTAATTCCGTTAATTTTATTTTTTATTTTTTATTTTTTATAATCTTTTTTTTTTTGTCCGTATTACACGCGCGCACTTACCCAGCAACAAACAGCAACTAATGTTGTCTAGAAATGTTTTTTTGCATAAAACATTATAGAAACTTGGCTTTTCTGTTCATTTCGTTCATGATTATTATTACAATTTATTATTGTGTTGTTGTTGTTGTTGTTGTTATTGTTCTAGTTGTTTGTGTATGTAAGTTACCGAACAGCAGGACACGGTTTTAAGGACTAAAACTAAACTTGTGACTTGTCAGTGTCTAAACATTGCATAGATGTTACGTTACGTTACGACACTCACTCACTTATTCACTCACATACACACTCACACACACATATAGGAATAAAGCATGAAATGATGTACAAGGAAAAAAGGAAAAAAAAAATAATGTACCGTTATCATAATAATGTAACATTATTTAAAAATGTAATGCTGTAAAGTGTTCAATTCGTACACACACATACACACTAGCACTAGCACTCAATTACAGTTACAGCCGCTTAGGTTCTCTCATTTTATTTTTGTTTTGTTTTGGTTTTGATTTTGTTTTTGTTTTTGTTTTTGTTTTACTTTCCTCTCTCAGAGTGGCTTAAAACATACTTTTCACACACTTACACAATTTTCACTTTACATAGACAGGCTTGAGCATGAACCGTTAGATTTTCTGTTTTAAAAAATTTCTTAAGATTACCTAGATGTGATCTTTATTATGTTTTTCTTTTCTCTTTCTTATATTTCTAAAGAGAGCAGCAACGGAGTGAGAGCATATGTGTTTCACGTGTTTGTGTTTTTCTTTTCTTTATCTCTCTCTCTCTCTTCAAAATGACCGTTAGTTTGTTATGCTTTAGTTTTAGAGATGCGTTAACTCCTTACATGTTTCTACGGCGGCATCAGAAAGTGTTTTGCGCTAATCATTTATGTTGTACATTGTTTTTGTTGTTAATTTTTACACAAAAAATACACAAAAAAAAATCCGTTTTTTAGAGGCGCGCAGCAGCCAGCATCGCTGTCGCGAAAAAAAACAAATTTCGACAAACAAACCATTTAAAAAAAAGGAAAGAAAAAGGCAGTAATACTTTACCAAAACTACCAACTAACTAAACACACACACACACACACACATATACATACATATAAACACCGTACACCCACCCGCTAACACTTTGTTAAAAAAAATCTCCCTTAAACTCTCATACTCTCTCTCGCACAATCAAGCCAAACGAAATTGCAGCGAAACAAAAAGGATGAGCATGAGCTTTAAAAAAAAAAAAAAGAAAAAATTTGTTTTTGAAAAAAAAAAAGAACAAAACAACAAGTTAAAAACAGCAACAACAAGAACAACAACAATATGCTTAAAAAACCAATAACAACCCCCAAATGCTTTAAACAACATCCCCTTCATAGCTAATGTATGCTGTATGACTGTGTCTCTGTGTGTATGTGTATGTGTGTTTTTAAGGCGAAAAAAAGCTTTTTTGCTCTCTTTCTCTCTCTGTAACAAAAAGGGGAAATTCAACACTCACTATGTTTGTAACAGTTACTGCTTAAATGCTTTAGTAAGAGTACTATTAAGGGGGTAAACTTACACACATGCACACACCCATATGAGCAAATACAGCGGCGAAAACAAAAAGAAATCGTATGCCGAACAAAATAAAAATAACCAACCGAAAAAAGGATAATAATTCTTCCCCTGTTTTGTATGTATGTATGTATGTATGTATGTAGGTATGTATGTATGTGTGTATGCTAGTGTGTATTATTTTTGTGCTCTTTTTTTTAATTTTAATTTTAATTTTATTTTTATTTTTATTTTTATTTTTATTTTTATGTTTGCTTTTGTTTTTTAAAAAAGAAATTCTTTTTTACACTCTCTTTCTCTCTCTCTCTCTCTCTCTTTCTCTGGCGCGCTTCCTTGTTGCTCTCTGTTATTTTATGTTGTTGTTGAATTATTATTGTTATTGTTGTTGTCGTTAATACACGAATATTTTTATATTTTTTAATAGGTTCTCACATACACACACATACATGCACATACGTACGTAAATCTAACAGGCAAGAGAGTGATGATAATAATAATTTTTACTCTCATTGTGTATCGTTCTCCCTTGCTCTATATATTATCAAGAGGGAAAAACATACAAAATTAGTGCGTGTGTGTTAAATAGTAGTAAATGCTTTACACACACACACACACACACACACACACACAAATATAAAAAGACAATGACAACAACAATAACTTTACAAAAAGAGAGAAGTTTTTTGAACAGGATATTAAAAAAAATTAAAAAAAAAAATGAAATTAAACCCCACACTCACATAAACACTTGTATGCTTATCACTTACATGTCTTTAGAACACTTATATTCATATTTAAAACCAAGAGATGACATAGAAATTTTAATTTTTTTTTTTGTTTTAATTTTTAATTTTTTTTTAAAAACTTAAAAAATATAAAAAAAAAAAAAATTAAAAAATTTTCTTGTTTTAACCGTTCTTTAAAGGCGCTCTTTATACATTCTCAGATTACACTTTCGTTCGCCTTTCATTGTCGTTGTATTTGTTGTAACCGTTACATTGCTAAACATTTCTTAACACATTTTCTTGAAGAGATTTTTTTTTTGTTTCTTGTACAACGAACAATAGCCGGCGACGTCCAAACAGTTACTAACGTTTACAAAAGATTATTTTGGCGATTTATTATTCCTTCTTTTCCTTTTTTTTTGGCTCCTTCTTTTAATGTTAATGTGGCCTTCACTTAAACACACACACCCAAATATACACACACAAATACATTTAAACCCAGACTTTCCTTCTCTTCACAGCATCCCAATTTACTTTAGTTTTGTGAAAAAATATGAATGCTACGAGGAGATCTTTCTCTCTCTCTCTCATTCTGCCTTTCTCTTTCGCTTTCGCTATTAGTTTGAAAGTTTTTGTTGTTTTTGTTTTTATTCCAAGAACTAGTAACACTTTGTGTAGTAAAGGCTATAATGGGGGCTACTTCTTAATATCAATCTTTTTGCAAGGGTCCCTGTTTGCCCTTTTTTTTTGGGGGTTTTTAAATGCCAAAGTTAATGTTAAAAACTTTGTTTTGTAGTTGTTGTTGTTGTTTTCTGAAACTATGAAATGAAACAAAACAATACAAAGAAGGGAAGAAAAACTAAAATAAAATAGTAATGCCAACACACAGTAACAACAAAACAATACATTAACACGGGGGACAGATGCCTTAGCAGGCTACACGGATTTCATTTTGTTTTTTTTTTTTTCGCTTCAAAGTATTAACAGGATTACAAACTATCTTCTCATATCACTCTTGTTGTGTTTTATTGATAAGCGGCGGTACTTATAGCTGAGCATTGTCCCTGAAAAACAAGTTAAAAAACTTTTTTCAAAGTTTTTGCCAGAAATCTGATGAAAGGAAGAAATTTTGTTTCAATTTTCATTTTGTTTGGGATATCTGAGATGAGTTTTGGACCATGGATTCGCTTCTAATAACCCAAAACACTGCTTACTGGACTATGGCGTCTGCATAATATCAGTTAAATTGCCAGCCATCGTAATAGGCATAATTTTCTTGAGTTCTTTAAGGCCCCATGGTAATATCCGATGGAACTCATTTCAAATCATTTTTGTTTAGACACGTTCTGTCAACATTCGTGAAAGGAAGTCTTTCGTTGTGTTTCAGATGTCTGCAAATGTCAGGGACTCGCGTCTAATAAAGCTATGGTGTCTTTACAATGTCAGTTCAATTGCCAGCCCTTGTAATAGGCAAAGTTTACTTGAGTTCTTTAAGGCCCCATGGTAATATCCGACGGAACTCATTTCAAATCATTTTTGTGCAGACAAGTTCTCTCCATAAATTCTGCAAGCCGAAGAATTTCTCGTTTCAGAATAATGTTGTGTGGTGTCCTCTTCTTTTCCGTCCCTACAACGTCTGCCGGAGCCATTGAGGAGCCTCAAAGAAAGGTTCCCAATGTCTAGTGTACCGTTTTAACTGTTATGAGGTTCCTAAGATGGACTCTACTTAAATAGAACACAAAAGTTTCTGGATGCCAAGAATATTTTGTGTTACTACTCGACTTTTCAACTTCCGCAGAAGTCTTTGAAAGGTATTCCTAGCTCCAAGGTTTACTGCACTGTTTTGGTTGCTATGAGGTACCTAAGAGAGAGTATGGACTAAGAAGAATACAAAAGTTTCTTCTGCATACCACGTTTGCCAGATTTGCCTGGCCTTTATACAAGTGCGTTCCTAGTCCCATATCTTCTTTGGACATGTGTGCAGTTCCCGAAGATCATTTATTTGCCTCACTACAGCGGTATACCAAGTTCATGTATGGATACGTTTGAGTTTTCTGTTGTTCCAGCATTTCCTACCAACTGTAGGGACTTCATGAGTCTATGATCTGTTAACATAGCCTTGGTATTTCAAGAAATCACACAAAATAAGTTAGAGCGATCGCCAAAATAAGAAGATTACATGGGGAAAAATGCCATCTTTCAGAATTTAAGTTGTTGCCGCTGATTCCTTCCGTTGGAAAAATATTTTTTTCTGTCACAAATTCGTTAACCTGAAGACAGAGAAAGTCGTTGAGCATAGCTCTGAAGCTTACCATTCACATTGGCTGTTCGGGACAAGCAGTGGACTATGCCATACAGTAACCTTGAGCGACTACAATGGTTCATTTCTTATTGGAAGTGGATCTTCATTGATCATTACAAGCCTTCAGTCACGATTACAACCTAACTTCGCACACCATGTTGTGTTGTGTTACTTTTATTATTGACTAGCTGAACCCTACAATTTAAAGCCGACTCTGAAAGACAGATTTTAAAAAAAATTTTCGTAGGTAGTTATTTACTTAGGAGAGAGAGAGAGAGAGAGAGAGAGAGAGAGAGGAGACTGCTGACGCGAAGTCGCCGAAACGAATATTTTTCTTTATTTTGAGTCGGGTGTTGAACCACGGCCTCGCGTTTAAGGAGCCAAAAACACTACCTTCTAGATTACTTCAGTGTCTTAGAGATGGTGATTCTTCTTATTTACGTGTCCACAAAGATTAAAGCGGATCTCGTGGTTCCAGAAGACGTTCGATATACTACCGCTCAAGGTAATATAATCCACTTGGGGTTATAAAGTCGTTCGGAGAAGCTGATAGGCATCACTCAAGTCCTATAGCAAGAAGGAAATTGTTGCCATTGTTGTGAACGTAATGAAACCGTTGCAGAAGAACAAGGAAGTAGTATGGGAACTCTATAAGGGGTTTAAAGATCTAGGTTATGTGGCCTGTTGTCGGATTGATGTCAACCAACAGGAAAGGAATAGAAAATTAATTCACGGGGCGTAGAAGATTTTTTTTGTCGATTTTGATAACGTTTTTCAATGTCCATTTCAAGGGATATCTTCCTTAACTTATTCGACGAAAAGCAACAGCGTGTCAATACAATAAAAACAACAACAACAACAACTACAATGAGAAGAAATCAGAAAAAAAAAGCAAAACAATGTAATAAAAGGCAATAGAATAGTAATAACAGAGAGAAAAATAACCAAAAATAAACTCCTGTAAGGTTGTTGTTTTTCTTTCTTTCTTACTGCCTTACTCCGAATGGAGAAAAAAGAAAGCAACGAAATCATCATAATAAAATCAACAGTCTATCGCCCTGCAAAAGTAGACAACAATGAGGATGAATGGACGGACGAACGGGCAAAAACAACGGTCATTAGATAGACAAATGACACACAGGCACAGACACGGACACAGGCTGATGTACACACAGTCGATGTTAGATTTCTGCAAAGCAAAGAAAATAGACACACACAGACTTAGCTTTGAGATAAAGAGAAAAAGCTTAAAGAAAGAAAGTAAAAAGAAATAGGAGAAGAAGGAAAAGAAAAAAAAATCAGCTTCACGCAATCTTTATTTTCAACGCCATCAAAACCATTGCAATCACCATTATCGTCGCCATAATCATTAAGAAAACAACCCACCAGTAGAGTCTCTAACGCACAACAACACAATTCAACACACACCACAACACACCACACAACAGACAGACAGAACAACAAGCAGAAGAAACAAAAGCAAACGAAAGAATGAACAGAAGGAAAATTTTTTTTTTAAGCAATAAGGAAAACTCTCACCCACACACACACACACGCGCGCATACACATAGACTTACAGTTAGTCAGTCAGTTCGGCCATGTTCGAACACATGGACACCAAATATCGTTAGTTTGAATGGCACACGGCATCATCTCATGAATGAAAAGAAGAGAGAAGGACAGGCAAGTTAAGCAGCATCAACGAATGACTTATGCTTGTGCTTTTGCTACTGTCTGTGTGTATGTGTGTGTGAGTGTGTGTTTTTGTGTTGAAATATTTTCACAACGTGGCCGCATGTTTTTTTTTTCTGTTTTTCTTTTTCTTTGTATTTTTCCCTACAACAGTTTGGCACAATTTTCTTTTTCTCTTCCCCCGATCTCTCTTACTTCTTTCTCTTCTTTGAATTCTGTTTTCCGTCTGTTGGTCTAAGATGCCGGCAAAAAGAAAGAAAAAAAAAAACCCAAAAAAATTTGTTGCTGTACTTGCACTCATGCTATAGCAAAAGAGTAAAACACACTCCACTCCAATGCCAGCAAATAAGGGGAGCGAGAGGCAGGAGAGTATTGGAAGAAAAGCAAGAAAAGAAATCAAGAAAAATGAAAAAAAGAAAAACGAAATCTATTTATATTGGTACTGGCACTGGCTGTGGTACTCGTACAGGGTACTGTTACTGGCTCTGTTGAACAACAAGTTCGTTCTCTTAAACACGCACACACACACACACTTGCTTACTTACTTATTCGTTTGTTTGTATATTTTTTTGATAGAGCAACAGAACCTTGAAAATGTTATACAAAAAGCATCGAAAAAGAAAAGGAAGAAAAAAAAATTTATTTTTTTCAACGTGTCTTCCCAACAGTAAAGGACCTGTTCAGACAGACATTCAACATATAATCCATGCATAAGTGTAAGTGCGTGTGTGTCTGAGAGACAAATACTCATACAACAACGAACGTCAATCACATTGTGACCGGCACACTGGACCAGTTATTTCTGACTTTCACAGAGGAAAGAAAAAAGGTGTCGTAATGTGGTGTCGTTTTCTAGAATATTAAATTGCAGAACTTTTCCTTGTCTTTTCCTTCATTTTATTTCATTTTGTTTTGCTTAATTATTGATGAGTTCTTTTGAGTTGTAATTACATACACTAGTTGTTGTTGTTGTTGTTTAAAATTTTATTGAATTTTGTTGTAGGTAAAGTCAGTTCCGTAACCAAATGAGGCTTTAAAAATATGTTTTCGATTAAAAAGATTTTTAAAGCCTTTAAGGACATCATTTAGAAAGATAGACAGGATATGTTAGTTACTGGTTTCTTCTTCACTTTCTCTCCCTTATTTATATGCGCAACATTATAGTGCATCTACGGCAATATATTGTCGGCCCATTGGTAGGGTGACAGACTATTCTTGAAGAAAGAAGACATGCCAGTTAAGCCACCAATTACTTCCTTTGTGAAACCATAACCAATATTCAAACATTTCCTAGAGGAAACCAACACGAGTTCAAAATATATTAAAGTAATCTTCAGTAGAGCAAAGCGGGAAAAACCAGAGAACTACTAGAGTTCGACAAGAGAACGTTTCGCATTCTAATAGGAATTCTAATAAGACACTGCGCCAATGACAGTTTCGCAGACAATTCGCAGTCTGCTCCATCACAGGAGTACTGCAGAAGCTAACATGATGTGAAGGATACAGAATCGATATACGAGTGCCCCTGCAATTCAGAACAGAGGTCATCGATTTCAATTGAGTGACAAAACGTTTAAATATCTAGCCATGGTGGCAAATATGTCACCAAGGAAACTGGCCGTTTTCATCCATCGTTCGAGGTAGTTCAAGCCTACAGCTAAGAGATCATCGTAAGGGGGCTTACCTTATAGTGGGTGACTTAATGGGCCTTATGGGCTACCCGTTAAGGCTAACATGAAGGTTTTTTCTATACTGGAGAGCTCAGTCAAAGATGTTCGAAAGTAAGAGCCTAAAAACGTGTGTCTTTTTATTCCAAGAGGAATGAATGAAAGACAGACTCGACTTCTCCTTCCGATTCATACTTCCAGCACAAGACTTTTGCGGGATTGCAAGTTTTTAGCGTGCCTCTATGAAGGGCATTGGTTATGCGTTTACATAGAGAATTAGAACGGCAACACCGGTAATTACAGCGGGAATAACAGCGGGAATCACAGCGGGAATAACAGCGGGAATAACAGCGGCACAGCGGCTACAGCGGCCTTTACATTGGCAATTACAGCAACAATTACGGCGGCCACAGCGGCCTTTACAGCTGTAATTACATGACACATGGACAAAACAAACACACATACAACATGAGTAAACTCAGGTTGAGTAACAGGCTGAAAATACTTCATCATCATGTGTCCAAGAGCTGGGCAATAACATCGTTTTGTTGCTCTCACTACACATCTAAGCGGTTCAAAGGCATCTGTAAATTCAAGTGTCCCTTTAAGTAGGCTCAATACTGTGCTCAGATATATTTTTTTCAGACTTTAAATGTCATTATGGTAGATATGAATGAATATTTAATAAAAATTAATTAAGTAAAGTTTTCTTAAAATAATTTTCAAAAATTTTCTCTTTTCTTTGCAGGCTACAATTGGCTACAAATGCAGTCTTCAATTGGTAAGTTTAAAATGATCATTTTTTTAATTCTTAAATACTGTTGATTAAAATCTTCCTATTGACACTCTATTTATTGTCTTCCACAAACTACGGTTGTTTCCGTAATTGCATTGCTAATGAACTAGCCAAAGCAGATTTATGAAGCACTAACGGGCATGTATGTTCCGAGAAATTTCGAATCATTCAAACATAACTCTTATATATGATCCGGGACATAAGAACATCGTTGCAAATTGCATTGCTGAGTTGGTTAGGGCCGGTATGCACATGCCATTGTGGACATAGGTATCCCGAAAGCCTCAGTTATTATGGATATTTTAAACTTGTTTAACAGAGAGGCTGAATACCGTTGGCAACAGGGGAGGTTACATAGTAAAAGCGAAGAAAATTGATTCACTTCTATCTTTAAATTGCACGGCCCTGCATCATGCAATAGCGATTTGAACAGGCTACTGACCTTTTGGTAGGCATGCCGAAAAACTTCTCACTCTGCCAAGTGATTTCTGCAGAAACTGAGGGTCTAACAAAGAGGAAGGGATTGTTTTTCTGCCTATGAATTGCCATGAAAAAATCAAGGTTTTTAACTTTTCATTTTCCGATCACAATGCTGGTCTAAGTGGCACCTTTTCCATCATGAACGGTCCACCACCGTACGTCTAATACTTATTTCACGAAAGGTAATATTTTTTAGCATCAGAAATTTATCTACTCAGAAATGATTTGCCTTGCCAAACTGAGAGGCTAGCTTAAGTTATAGAAACATAGTACAGTAGACACGATGTTATAAAAACAGGACCTAGGTCAGTTATGCTTATGGTGGTTGTTAGCAGAAATCAGCAATGAGTATTAAACAAGATGAGTAGAATCAAACCATACTCATAAAGTCTGATACTTATACGCATTCACACTTATTTTATTATCATGGAACCTCTACTCATATTCAAAGTTTGAAGTACTCATCATACTCATACTTAACAACGCGTATGATGTTGCTGATTTCTATTCTCCATGACTCAACAAATGCACGACTTACAAAATAAGTATGAAGCGCGTACGAACATTAAAATACTCACCAGAAGGTTGTGTGTTTGCTCTGATTGCTGCTCTGTCTTTTTTTGCTTGTGTGTCTGTTTTCTTTTGATTGTAAATGCAACAATAACTAATGGTTTGTTTCTATAAAACAAGAAATATCACTTGCTTGTCTATTTATATGAGTAACAAAAACAAAAATTAAGTGTTTTTGTTTGTGTTTTGCATGCAAACCGTCAGGCAATTGTAATTGTTTGCCTTAAGCCCATAAGGCTTGATTTTATAAGGCATGACTTTAATGTCAACGTTGTAGGCATACTCATTGCAACCTGTACTTATAAATCAACGTTGTACTGTGAGTACTAATGAATCAGGGCAGTTAAATTTCAATATTGTGAACTCACTTGTATTGCATTATGAGTAGCGAAAAAACAATTCATTACTGAGCTATGATTGTTACCTTAAGAAACTTATTTTATTTTTGTTAGCCACTGTAATCAATTACCATAAGCTATATAAGCTTTCTGTATGTAAAACCTTATTTTTTTTTAATTTAATCTTTAACATCAACGACCCACTGTGCACAGTTTGCTAAAAATCATTTGTTTACCTCCACATTACAGTTGTACACACAATCACAATGAATAGTTTTACAACTACTTTACTATGATTTTTTATTGTTATTATTATTGTTGGTGTTGTTGTTGTTGTTGTTGTTGTACAGTTTTCTTTTTATAGTTTTTACTGTTATAAGTTATTTGCTGTTGTTGTTGTTGTTGTTGTTGTATCTTCCCACAGCCCCCATCCATGCTTGTCATAACATATCACGTCACGAATGTCATTTGTCCGGCTAGTAAAAAAAAAAACCAACAATAACAACAACAACAAAAAAAAAGAAAAGAAAAAAAGCAAAAAAGAAGAAGAGAAGAGAGTGGAAAAAGGGCAAGAGAATGTAAGAAATATATAAGAAATGTAAACATTATCATTATCGTCATGGTTATTGTTATCATCGTGGCATTACAATGGCAATTATGATGACGATGATGATGATGATCATTGTTACGGTTACAGGCAACGCCATTATCATTACAATCATCATTATCATGCTCATCAATCTATAGTTGGAAGGCAGTTTTTATGTTTTTTTTTTCTTCTACTTTTGCTTTTCACTGGCTTTTCTTTTTCTTTTTCTTCTGTTTTTTTTCTTAAGCTATGTTGAGTTGGTTGCATTGCAAGTTTTAGTATGTGATGGCATACATCTGTCTGCCTGTGTATGTAGAAGTGTGTGTGTCACTTAAACACACATACACACACCCAACTGAACTGACTCACTTACAATGTCTTACGTGCCCAACATTACAACACGTTGTTGTTGTCGTTGTTGTTGCTGTTGCTGTTGCTGTTGCTGTTGTAATACAATGTGTGGTAGAATGTCTATTGTTATTGCCGTTGGTTTTTTCTTTCTTTCTTTCTCACTTATTTTTTTTTCTCTTGTTGTGGTTGTTGTTGTTATTGTTGTTTTTTTTTTTGTGTTCCCTGTCTGGCTCTAGAAAAGTGTGTTACGAAAACCAAAACTAGGAATATAAAGTCATTACAATGATGGTGACTTTGTTTCTTTTTTTTTTTTTTTTTTTTGTTGTTATCGTTGTGGGTCATATTTTAAGAAAACCATTCATAGTCGTCTGGTTTTGATTTTTTTTTTTTTTGGTTTGGGGCGGCATGTGGATTTTTTTTGAAGATTTTTTTTTCAGAATTTTTTTTCTCTTGGAATTTTTTTTCTTCTTTGCCAGTGATTTTTGCTTTTCGTAGGTATTAAATAAATAAAGATTTTCGCCTTTTTGCTAAAATTGATTGGATGACTGGTTTAATTTTATAATTTGCTTTGGTTTGGTAAGGGCGCACAGGGGGGGAAGAGGGGAAGGTTTGTTCTTAAAGTTGTGAATTAAATTGTTTGGCTCACGTATTAAAGCTTTGGAGGAAGTAGATTTTCTTGAAAATAAATTTTCTTCAATGATTTACAGTGTTGAAGACATTAAAGTTCAAACAAAAGGCAAGTGGAGGCGCTCTTTAATAATTTTTTTTTATGGAAGAAAAATGATAAACTAGGTTGTTCAATTAAGCAAGTAAGTGTCATATTTTTTCACTATTAAGCATGCTATGCTAACAATTTTAGTATAACATTACAATGCCATCGAAGAAAAACTTGTTGAAATGATTTTCTGTGGCTCTTTGGTTGGACAATTAAAGCTTCGAAAATAGTTTGATAGGTACCCACAGCAATATCAGTTAAATGGTTTTAGTTTCCGTTTTTACTGTGAAAGCTTCCTTAAATCTTTTGTAAATAATTGTAGCCAGGCATTGCCATAAGAGTGTACAAAACTGACAACAGAAGTCAATTCTGTTCTCTCTCTCCTGATAATTTCATTCAAACGGTCGAGTTGTGAGCATTAGAAACTAATATCGATTGTTTACTCACTAACTTTCTTACTCAGTTCATCATTGCAAACCTTTAGTCAAGATTATAATCTAGAGTCTCACATTATCCATGTGGTGTGTTTTAATATTATCTTTGAGTGGCGGGCAGCTATACTTTAAAGTCAGCTCTGAACGACAGTTTTTTGAGAAAATTTTCATTGCAATTTTATTTAATCTCCTGAGTTTTTGCCATAGGAATGCTGAGAGGAGATCGCTAAAAGTAGTAATTTTTATATTTTATTTTTATTCGAGATGTTAGAGCTGGGATTTGAACTACCGGCTCACATCTAATATGCCGACACATTATCTGCTAGACTACAGCGATTTCATGACTGCTGCTTTCACCAATTCCTTATCCTGTTGCCAGTAATGCTAAAAGACCCCAAGACTAAAACAAAAATAACTTCATTTATGCCACCGAATTGTCGAAGTTGTCAGAGACCTTTGCGATCACCAGCGACTCATCACTGTGTCTTGAATATCCGATAATATTACTGTGAGGTCACCACTGACTGATAATGAATCCCAGCTTGACAAATATTTGCTCATTTGCCCATTGTTACATAGATCCTTCTATTCCCCATATCTGTATTAGTCTTTGATTCATCTACAAACGATCAACACAAGGCTCAACTAAATCAGGAAACATGATATCGAATGGAAAGCCAGTTTGGTATTCATGTGAAATGTGAATTTTGCCGTCTGCAGTTATTTAAACTAGTAATTGCTCTACACTCAGAAGCCTAATAGCTAGTTTATTGGCTTATTAGGTGTGACGGCGTGGTCTAAGCGCCGGCTAAAACATTTCGAACAAAACGGAATACGAAAAAAGATATTTTTTTTTCGATTTTCTGGCAAAACTGTAGGTGCTGCCACTCATGTTTGAAATTAACACACACAGCATGGTTGGTTTGAGAAACTAGGTTGGAATCCTGGCTAAATGGTTGTAATTATATGAGTAAGTGATTCGTGATTTTATGTTTCGTGGGATTGGCAAGCAAATGATTCTTCGTACAAAGTTTCCGAATTCATACTCTGATATGAATTGCAGCCTCTTTACCAATGATGTGTAGGAAGCATAACTTTCTTCTGATCTTGGTGACTGTGATGGAACAGTTGTAACCAAATTATTATGTCTCCGAAGACAGTTCAGATATTTTCTAACGACATTTTGTTTCACATTAGGCCACAACTATCAAATCATACAGTCATCTATACAATGACCATAGTAAATATCGAGTAAATCATCTTAAACGTTTGACGCAATGTCTCGTGGAAATAACTCCGATAATCATTTGAACTCCTGTATACTTTTCATTACTCAATATGTCTGTAATCATGCCTAAAAGAAGAATACAGACAACAGAGAACGGAGCGGTTAACAGAAAATGTTTAATCTCTTCAGTAACGACATTGCAGTTGAACTTACATCTTGAGAATGCAACACCCTCTAAGGGCAGACTGATTTTAGGGCAACATTTTTTAAATTAAATTTACCCTAA
>QOCX01000082.1:271379-297954 GCA_005959815.1 Sarcophaga bullata
TTTTAACCTTCTTATGCTTGCATAAAAACTTGTACACACTGTACACTAATTCAAGCTTTATTGGACCCAAAACCAAGCACACTTTAGTTATTAATGGCCTTGGAATATGAACTTGATTTTTTCCTGCAAAAATTTTTTTTTAATAATTTTCAAAGAATTCAAGAAAATTCTTTTTGAATTAATAAATTCAGTATGATAATGAAATTAGTTTCAATTGATATGTATACATATAACGGTACAACTCATCCAAGTAACGGTTCTTTATTTCAAACATAAGAAACAACAAATTCAACATTCTCTGCCTCAAAAAAAAAAAACTTAAAAAAAAAGAAAGAAAAAAAATTATTCTACACACATATGAAGGGAATAAACATATACACATACACATACGTACAATCCAACACACACTAAATCAATTATAAACAACAACAATATTAAAAAAAAATTATTCTAAACTTATCAACACACACTAAATTACTTTATTAAAGTGCTTGCATAAGTAAAGAAACGAATAAGAGAGAGAGAGTGTACATATTTGATAGTGTATGAGCGAGGGAGCTAGGGAGAGTGTGTTTGTGTGTTATTCTAATTCACTTATGCTTATGCTTTTTTAAGCGTATGTGTACGCGTTTATATTTGCATTTGTTGAAGTGTAGGTAAGTGAAGTGCTATTCGGTTGAATTAAACAGAGAGCGAGTGTGTGTATGCATACACGTACGAGTTTGTTTACTGTTTGTATTTGTAAATTGAAATTGAGAGGGAGAGTTAATGTTCAGTAGTAGCAGTAGATAGTAGGGTTTTATTTAACAAAAAAACGCAAAACGAAAAACTTTTCGGTCTTTCGCTGTTTTTGGTGTATTTGCAATGGGTTTTCTTGCTTGTCATCTCATATTCATATGCCTGCCTGGCTTCGGTTGTTTTTTCCTTTCATTTCACTTTCCTTTCCTTTATTATGTTATTATTATTGCTATTGCCTTTACATTTAATTTGTGTGTGTGTGTGTGTGTGTGTGTTTGTTGTGCGTTAGTGTGGAATATTTTTGTTTTACAAAAAACATAAGAAATTAAAATATTTGTACAACAACAACACCAAAAAAGAAAAAAACATCGTTTTTTATTTCTAACACCGCCCTTTAATACTACAAAACGAAATAAAAATGAACAAAAAGTTTCATGCACAGACATAAAATACTCATTTAAAGTTTTTTTTCATTTTTAACAATTATACACGCATACACACACACACACATGTATACGCATCATATAATTCACTCACCTACACACATACGTTATTACTTTTCATGTAAATTTTTTTTTTGTATTTCCATACACACTTGTTTTTATTTTTACGTACGTACGTATACGTACATGTTGAGACGAGGAGTTTTAAGTTTGAGTTTCTTTTTCAAAGTTGATTTGTTTGCTTTTATTTGTTTGGATTTTTTTTCTCTTTTGTAAGCTTGATCATGGAAAGTGTTTAGATTCACTAGGAATGCATAGAAAAATGATTAAAGTTCCCTAAAAAACTGTTGGATCTTTGACAAGCGTTAGCCTAGGCTAGCCTAACTGATAACTAACTAGCTGATAATAAAGCCTGTATTTTATTTTGTGCTCCTAAGGCTCACATGATACAGTTGGTACTAAGCCACTATCTGGATTGTCGACAAAACTCATCTATTTCGTTGAAAACAATCGCCTAAGTCTAGTAGGAGTGTTTTGTTTTATTGAACATAGAGCTTGTAGTAGCTTAGACATCTCAAACGAAACGAAATATGAAAACAATATTCCTTAAGGCCACTTCCTCTCATTAGTCCTCTGGCAAAAACTCTCTGAGGGTAAAATAAAATTGCCCATGAAAAGCTTCTCAAATCGTTAAACTCTGGGTTCCGCCACTCTTGGATAAAATGAACACACACACACTTTATATGTTACATGGTTGATGTGAGAATTTAGGTTGTAAACCTGACTAAACAGTTGCAATAACCAATTAAATAAGGAGATAAGAAGCTTGTTATTTCAAAATAAAAAACTAATGTTGCACCACAAATAAAAGCTGTTATGGCTCGGCCCATGTTATCAATCGTCTTAGTCGAATCCGTGTTATGTAATGCATAGTCATTCACACCATTTAGAGGCAAAATACTAAACAACATGGTTTACTATTTCTATTGCCTTAACACACAAAAACAAAATCCCTTTAAAATGGCGTTCTTAAATTGCTTTTGAAAATGAAACTACAACTTGACAGACCCTTTAATGTGGTCCTAAGTATAACAAAATATTTGCGTATGTCAACGAAAAAAAAAAAAACGAGAAATTTTTAACGTACAATAAACAACGATAGCAAACATTAAAAACATTTTTTAACTAATTTTCTACACAACCGTTATGTTTCTTTTTTTTATTTTTTTAAAAAGTTTTTTTTTTTAAATTTTTTTTTTTTAAATTTTTTATTTTTCTTTTTCAAAAACTACCCAAAAAAAAAAAAAATTGTAAATAAACACACATCCATACACACACATAGAGTTGAAAATGTGTGCTACTCGTGCTGTGTTCTCAGTTTTTTTTCTCTTCTTCTGTTTTTTTATTTTTCTTTGTGTGTGTGTGTTAGTACAGCTCACACTCCTTTCTCGCGGCTCTTTCTAAATATTTTATTCACTGATGTTGTGCTGTTTGTTGGTAGTTATGGCATGAGCTCATGTTAGTGGAGACGAAAAAAAAACAACTCATGTAACGGGTGTTGGATTGTATGAGAATTCCCCAATTTATTAAAAATACACACACACATTCACATGTATAGCAATTGTGTATGTATATGTGAGGGAAAAAAATGAATTCTTTCAAAATTCTGTTTTTTTTTAATACGTATTATTGTTGCTGTTGCTATTGCTGTTGTTTCTATGTGTGTGTTTGTATGGGCAAAATGACAATTTGTTGTAGTTGTTTATAGTATTTCATACCATATACACGATATTGATGTTGATGTTGATGTTGATGTTGATGATACGAGTGAGTGTACCTTCGTACACTGTTGATGTTTTTTTTCTGGCGAACAGCAGTAAGTAGTAGTCGTTGGAATAGTAGGAGTAGTAGTATAGAGCGTAATATAATGCGAAAAAAAAAACTGTTCTTGTTGTTGTTTTTGTTGCTGTTGCTTCTTTTTGTTTGTTTGTTAGTATTTAAGTCTGGAATGAAAAAAAGCCAAAAAAAATACTGAAAAAAGAGTAATGAATTCGACAATTTTTTTTCTGTTGAAATTAGAAGTTTGAAGGCAAATGTTTGTACATCGTTAGACTTGACACAAACACACAGTCACACATACATACACACACATAGCGTATTTGTTTTACTACAACTTTTACTACAAATTTTTCTAAAATAATAGACGGAATATGTTTTATTTAGAAGACCTTAATAAGGCCAGGGGATCTATTTGGTAATTTAGCTA
The DNA here is from genome assembly GCA_005959815.1 of Sarcophaga bullata. Lineage (NCBI taxonomy): Eukaryota > Metazoa > Arthropoda > Insecta > Diptera > Sarcophagidae > Sarcophaga > Sarcophaga bullata. Next base: position 274,827 of record QOCX01000082.1, read on the forward strand.
AAGGCTGAGAGAGAGAGAGAAAAATAAAGAGTAAGAGAGTAAAAGATTGGAAGAGAATGAGTTTAACGTATGTGTATGAATTATTTTCTAACGCAGTTAGTCATGGTGCCTGTCTGTGTGGCTGGTTTATTGTTATTTCATGTCATGTTTTTCATTTGTTTTGTGTGTGTGTGTGTGTGTGTTTTCGTCTCTTATTTTGGGATTTAGAAGTTTTGTTGAGTTCCCTTATAATAATTTATTTTTTTTGCAGGGTTTCATCAGTAATTTCTCTATTTTTTTTTAATGAAAATTCTAAATTTACCCCAAAAAGTTAAACAATCGTGAAAGAAATGAAAAAAAAGGTTGTCATATGCTGTCAAGGCTTTAATTCGTTTTTCTCTTGGTGCCTTCAGACTTAGTTTTAGACTTGGTCTAGACATTTAATTGTAAAACCATTTCTTCATTTGTTCTATTGGCTGGTCATAGTCTAACAAGTGCAAGTAAAGATTCTCGATCCAGAGCAAGTTGGCAATGATTTCTGCAATTGGATCAGTAATAAACTGTATAAGGTCCTCAATGAAATGGACGGTTGTTCAGTTTGTTAACCTCCAGTGGCTATATCAATGCAGCCATAATATTAAGGTAGAAGAGTATATTCTAGCAAGATGGGTATTTAATTACCTAAAGTCAGCATAGCAGACAATCTTATCTATGTTAGGAGTTAAGGCAGATATGCGATTAATTGGCGTGCAAACCGATGTGTTTAATGTGTCATCTAGAGTCGACATTGAAACTGTAAGTCCCATCTATTCTACGGATAAAATTAACACAGACAAAAAGGGTGATAGGCGGAGCTAGGTTGTAAGCCTGACTAAAGTGTTGCAATGAGCAAGTAAGTTTACAAACAAAGGCTATCCTCTTACATTTCTACAGCAGCCTGGATTTAGACTCGCCTTATCAGATCGCAAAAAAGGTCGCTTAGCGAGCGTGCTGTGCTTGAAAATACGAATGCAATCCTGAAAGTCATAAGAAGATAGTAAGGAGTGCTGCTGAGGTCACACTGATGCCACTTGGATTGGAAGTGATTGAATGTAACCGTAATACGAACATGACCAAATGCTCGTGGTCTTCTGTAATTCTGAAGATATCAGCCTCATAAAGCTGCAAGACACTGTTGCAAGAATTCTATTGAAATCCTTAGAGGGACAGATTGCTATTGTCCTAGTGAAGCCGATGCTCAAAGATCGTGTGCTTCCATAATGCTGAAGATATCAGTTTCATAAAGCTACAAGCCGACGTAGCAAGAATAAACGTGGCGATGGGTAGGGATTCTATCATAGGGACAGATTTGTATTGTCGCAGTCACACTGATGTTGCACTGACTGTAGAAGGTCATGTGTATTTAGGAATCTTTATGTATGAAAAGATTAGATCACCTAGGTAGGTAGGTAGGTAGGTAGGTAGAAGTTGCTGTCCCTCATGGAGTCATGAGAGGCCGCACACAGTTTCACATTGCAAGGTGTCTAAGACAAATGCGCTTTCCTATAATACAATGCCCCGTAATAATCCCGATAACAGTACTGATGACTAGATTTTCTGCGCATTGTCCGAATGTGCCATCTACTGTTGACAAGTCCACGGCTTGCATTGTCAACTACAAGCTTGAAGGTAACCATAGGGATCCTTAATGTAGAAAATTCATCAGAGAGTTCGATGATTGTGCAACTTCTGGCCAGTTTATACGCTCTGCAGTTATCGGAAATGTCTCTATGTCCGGGTACTCATGTGATACAAACATCATATCGATTCGCCACCTTCTTAAGACATCTGTGACAGTCGTATAAAGCCCTGGATTTATATTACATTATAGGCCAATGCCTCAGGTCATCTAGGACGAGTTGAAATATGTCTGGGAACAAATCTATTAAACGCTTCACAGCTGTCAGTTTCAATGTTAGTCCTGACGAGGTTATAAGCGCTGCCACAAATTTCTTGTTGCAATATTTGCAATCCAATTTACTTATTGATCTGTTTAACCCACTTATTCATCTTTTATTTTTTTTCAAAGTCTCAGCCAAACCAAATACTTTCGATGACCAGCCATTTGCAGGGGCAGCAACCATGTTTTTTTTATGCCAATTACGTGTGTGTCATTTAAAAAGTTCATTAGAACTTGCTTTCAAGCATCCAATGCAAAGCAAAGCAACAAAGTAAGTGAGTCTGGGTTTAAATGAATCGCTATTAACGTGTATATATTTTAATAAGTCCCTTATGAGTCGTTTAAATACCTAAAAACTTTACGCTTTGTAATGCAACACAAAATGTTTTTTCTTCTTTTATTTTTGAAAGAATTTTTTTTGGTTTTTTTTTATTTTGTGTTGCAAGTGTTAAAAATTTAATGACTACTGCATTATGATCTGACCATTTGACATTTCCAACAAAAACAAAAACAACAAAAAAACTGAAATTTTTTTTCCTGGTTTTATAAAACGAAAAGTCCTTCTTAAGTTAGGTGGCATGGAGTGGCAGCTTGATAGGTTAGAGAATGTAAACGGGGGTGTATAACTTAAAATATATTTTAAAATGTTTGTTTTTATTTTTGTTGTTGTTGATAATATTGGCATTTAGTTATGCGGTGTAACAATTAAAATTCTCTAGAATCCGTGGGCATTGGAAATATTTTTCCAGTTTTTTTTTGTGTTTTGCCGCTTAAAATTTTTTTAGAAATTAAATTAAAAAAAAGAAAAGAAAAGAAAAGAATTACAATAATGACAGCATTTTACTATTTTATAATGCAAGTCTAAAGAAGGCAGACAAGTTTAAATACCGAAATTAAAAATTATTTTTATTCCAGCCAAGGATAAGGGCAAAAAAAGGATACAATTTTGGCTTTAAAAAAATTGTAACAAAAGAGAATAAAACACTCCTCCTGTTTATTTGAATTAAAATTGTTAAAAAATTTTTTTAAATAAAAAAATAAAATAAAAATTGAAAAAAAAAATTTTTTGAAAAAAATGTTAGGGGGCGTGGTGTGGTGTACATATTTTATTTTTATGTGTGTGACTTTCATTATATTAATGCTGCATGAATTTATATACAAATACAGACAACAACAACAACACCGGCAACTCTAAAAATAAATATACAAATACCGTTACACATAACTGATCATATTACCGAAATAATGAAAATGTTGTTTAACTGTGTGTCTGTGTTTGTGTCTGTGTCTATATGTCTGCCTAGACATACATTTGCTAACTCTAGTAGCCGTAGCAGTAGTAGTGGTAGTGTTAGTGGTGTCTACAATTGTAATCATTTTTATTTTTTCAATTTTCTTTTGCCTTCATTTGGAGTTTTCCTCTGAAAAAAGAAAAGTTTTTTTTTGTTTTTTTTTCTCTCAATATTGCAGGTTAAATCCATAAACCTCCTGTCTAATGTGTTGCTTTGTTTTGCCATTCGTTCATATGTTACAATAATTTCGTTTGTAATTCCTTTTCAGGTTTTTTTTTCCATGCCCAACAATCATCAGTTTTTTCTTCTCTCTTTTCATTTTTCTATTTTCCTTTTTTTGTATCATTTAACTCGCACTATTAAATTAAAGTGAAAATGATTTGTTGTTATAAAATTAAGTGTTATTTGTTGTTGTTTTCATTACAACAAAAATAAAAAAAAAATTGAAAAAAAATTTTGTTTCCATTACAAAAATCATAGAAGGGGGCCAGACTGGTACCCTTTTTATGCTTTATACAGAAATTAAAAATTTAAATGGGAAGCTACGCTAGCCCACGTAGTCCTCACACATTAATTTTATGAAAAAAATTCTTTATTACCTCGTATAACTTCGTTTTATATCGATACATCTTAGGATTCATCAGAATTTATAGTGCAATAATTATAGCGAAGGTTGCTCGAAAGTTAACAAACCTATTAAGGAACTGACCATATATTCGCCATAATTGGGTAAGGAATTTTTAGTGCTTTTTTCTTAAGAAAATGACAGTTGTTGTACTGTAGATGGTAGTACGTTTACTGATTACATGAAGACAATCAATGGTTCAAACCAAAGATCAGCAATGAGTATTCAAAAAGATGAGTAGAATTGAATCATGCCAAGTAGGTAGTGTTTTGGCTTATCAGACATAATGGCCACGGCTCAAACCCCAGGTCAGACAACTCGTACAAAACGAAGTATAAAAAATATTTCTTCAACAACTGCCTCTCAGCAGATTTCTGGCAAAACCTCTCAAGAGTAAATAAATTGCCATGAAAAAAATCTGTCGCACGGAGTCGACTTTAAACTAAATGTCCCGCCGTATATGAAATTAACACCCACAACATAAGTGGCATAAGCAGCTTGGTTGTAATCCTCACTGAAAGGTTGTAATGGCCAATTATGTATGCATGAGACCGCATTTAAAATCGATCAAGTGCTTCAATGCAGTTTCTATAGACCCTGCACAGCAGACATCAGCAATGAGACTTCAAAAAGATGAGTAGAATTGAATCATACTCATAAAGTCTGATACTTATACGCATGCATACTTATTTTAATATCATGGAACCTCTACTCATGTTTAAAGTTTGAAGTACTCATCATACTCATACTTAACAGTACGTATGATGTTGTTGATTTCGACTTTCCATAACTTAACATATGCAAGAATCACAAAAGACTTATGAATCACGTACGAACACTAAAATACTCACTAGAAGGTTATGTGTTTGCCTCTGCTTGCTGATCTGTGTTTTTTGCTTGTGTGTCTTTTTTCTTTTGCTGTAAATGCAGCAATAACTAAGGCGAGTAAAGTTTGATGAATGATTCGAGTCACTCGAAGTACTTTTCTAAAGCTTTGAATCTAAATGAGTAGGCTTATGAATCAAACATATTTGGAATGGTATGAGTTTGATGTCCACGTTGTACGCATACTCATTGCAACCTGTAGTTATAAATCAACGTTGTAGTGGTGAGTGCGAATGAATCAGAGGAGTTTAATTTCAATATTTGTTGACTTACTTATACTAAAAATTTCATGAGTGCTTTATGAGTAGCATTCATCATTGCTGATCTCTGATAGGTAACAAACAAACGAGGTAACAAACCTAACCAGGAACTGAACATACGTTCACGATAATCTTGTTAGGAGTTTTTAGTCATATTTTCTTTAGAAAATATGACAGTTATTGGAGACTAAATGACAATAAACCATGCTTCAAAACCCAGTTCAAACATCTCGAAATAAAATGAAAAAGGAAAAAAATATGTTGTTACGGCCATCGCTTTTCAACAGATGCCGGGCAAAACTTGAAGAGTAATAAAATTGCCGTGAAAGAATCCGAAAAATCTGTCATTCGAAGTCGACATTAAACTGTAATCCTGACTAAAGGAATGTAATGACAATTTATGTATGAACGTATGACATTAAACATTAAAATTAAAAGCCTAAGATCTTGTGACATTGTTTTTTCCACACAACTAACCTAGCAGCACTATATTCCTTAACAAACCTAATTAAATATGTTGTTGGAAATTTAAAATATTATAATGTATTGTTGTTGTTGTTGTTTTTGCTTTCTAATAAAAAAATATTTCCCCTTTTAGCCTTAATTTTTTTAGTTTCGTTTTTTTTTCTATTCATTTTCTTAAGTATTCTGACACGCAATTCTGAAGAGAAAATAAAAATAAAAATAAAATTAATGTCTCCTTTTGTTTTGTTTAGTTTTGTTTCGTTTCATACACAAATTCCCTCTTTTCTGGTTAAAAAAAATGAAAAAAAAAAACGAAAAAAAGAGATTCAACGTCGACTGAGAGAAACTAGATGCTAGATGGGTGGCTGGTTGGCTGACTGCTTTAAAGGAATTTATTTGTGCATTCGTATGCCTACCCAAAGCCACCCAATTTCTTTTTCTTCTTGTTCTTGCTTACGAAACCTGTGACATTCAACAACAACCACAGCGACTTTAACTATGAGACTACAGTGTCTACTATTTTTTTCAAATTTTTTTTTGTTTCTTTTCTTTTCTTCATTCATTTTTTATTTATTACTTTTGCCACACACTATAATTCCCTTGAAAAGCGAAAAGGGAACAACAGCATAGCATAGCTGAGCAAAGCAGAGCAGCTTTGAGCAGCTGCTGCTGCTGCTCCAGCAACTAAAGCAAGTAGACGAGGCAAAAAAAAATTTATTTGTAATCATTTCATATAAAAAAATTACAATTTTTTTCAAAATTTTCCATGTATTTTATTGGAGTCAACTCATCTAATATTTCTTCTTCTTAAAACGCTCATCTCTTTCTAGCTTGGAGTGCTTAAGCAGCAACAGCAGCTGTAACGTTCAATGCTTTTGAGATTGGAAAACGTTTGTCTTTCTTTTCCTTGTTTCTGTTACAATTGGGCCACTGATTACTATTTTTATTACAAAGATTTTTATTTTTTTAAACTTTTCCTTGTTTTGTTTTTTTAGCTGCTGTTGCTTGCTCCTCTATATTTTTTTTCTCGAACTTTCTTTTGAGCGAAAAAAAATTTTTTTTTTTTTGAAAATTTTTTCCACTCTCTTAGTGTGCATACGAAACAAAAATTTTAAAATAAAAATTAAAACAACTTTGAAATTATAATACAACAACATTGTTTAGAGCGAAATAAATATATAGTGGGCCAGGTCTTTAAAATAGAAAATGATTTGCGATGCACTCCAATGCAACTGAGATCGCTCTGATTGCTTTCTGAGCTTCTCTTATATAAAGTACGTTAAGGGGTTATCTAGCAAGTTTTGGCATTACTGGATGTATTATAAATCGATCGTGTTGATTACATACAGTCACTGAAAAAAGTCTACATACACCGCTGTATGTTGACTTTTTCCCGCTAGTTTTTTTTGTTGTTTCCTAATGATATTTTTCCATATTCGTTTTTGTCTTCCAACATTCTTGATTATAATTGCCTTAAACAACGCTTTAACAACTTTTTCAATTTGATAAAAATCACCGGGGAAAAAGTCTACATACAATGGTGTAAAGTGGTGTACGTATACTTTTTTCTTTGACTGTATATCATCAACATGGTCCATTAATAATATTTTGATAAAAATCACCGGGAAAAAAAGTCTACATACAGTGGTGTACAGTGGTGTATGTATACTTTTTTCTTTAACTGTACATCTACTCGTTCAGACACTAGCCAAACAAAGGCCATTCTTTACAGTTCATAGTCAACAACGCAACAGATGCCACTGTGGAAGTTGGAGGCATGGAATACTACTCCTTCACTAACTTACAAGGTGGAAATGGGGCTTGAATCCATCAAGTTTTGTAATAATTATGACAGTAACTCTCATCCGTTACATCTTATATGTTCTACTTTAGCCACCGAGTGTTGAGGCATATGAACTTTCCTGCATAATTATTGTTGCAACCCCTAAAGAAGATGATACTCAGTAAACTTTAACCCTACATAGGGTCCATTCCACTCTTAAATGTTGAGTCAATAGCTGATACTAATGCCTGCGTTCACGAAATAAAGTCCAGACAGAGCCTTTACTTTCTTTTATCCAAGAGAAGTAACCTATTGCAATGCCAGCTCAGTTAGAAGTGTCCCTATAAGACAACCTAGCATTCTAGTCGTTCGAAATTTATAAAGTGCTTCTCAATTGGAGCCCTACTAACCGTTTCATCTGGCGATTTCATCGATCGTAATTCAAATGTGCGATCTTGAAAGATTTTTTCCCGGAGGTCCATCCTGAGTGCTGCTCAGTTCAATTCCAAAAAAATGTTTTCCACTAATATTATAGCCAGAGATGCCAGCACAGTATAGTTTTATTTGCTACACCGATTTGCTGATTATGACCAAAGGTCTTTCCAATCATCCGTAATTCTATCAAATGTAAAGCCTGATGCCCGTGTTTAGTTGTTCTCTCTGTGTACACTGAAATTGTACGAATTGCAGCTTGAAAATCTCTACCCCATAGGTACGAAGATTCTTGTATTAGGGCCTCAGATCTGCGATCCAATCGTAGATCACTTCATATAACTGCGATCAATAAAATTCATTCTTTGAGATCTGGAAACATAATTTCGTACCTCCTGCCTAAAACTAATTTAGGATTCATGTCGTCTAGAATCGAACACATGATCATGCCCTCCAGAATACTTTCTAGGTCACTTATTTGACCAAAGGCCTAAAGGGCCAGGCTTAACTCGAATTGCATCCTCAAAGTGCCTCAATTATGGCACATTTTATCACAAGGTTAGACAGGGGGAAGCCATATTAAGGCCTCAATAACAGTTCAGTGTCGGCTACGGAATCCATAACAAGCTTTAAGGCGTCTTAAGGCAGTTTTATCTAGGCTAGATTGAACCCCGATTTAATGTAAACGATTTAAGAAAAACGTGGTTGTCTGCAAAACCAATAACTAAAGGCCAATACAGCTACGAATTTGTGTCAAGTTTTGTTATGAAAATCTTCCATGTCTGTTCTTGTTAAAGAATACATTCTTTTAAATCGTCTGTTTTCGTTAATAAATAGTAAACGGAGTCAAAGAGCCTTAGCCGCACTTAGCTGTTTGTCTTGCTTATTTCCTTCCACTATTTTTGGGCTGGTAGACTCGTAAAGTAATATTAACGCTCGCGGTTTTCTTCATTCTAGTCTTCTTATGGTTGTTGTTTTTGTTTTTAGAAAAATTTTCACTACCATAAAACGGTAGTTAAAAAAGAAAAATTTTATAAAAAAAATCTTACACTTCATTGCTGTTGTTGTTGTTGTTGTAGTTGTTTTTGTATTAAAAACTGTTGATTTCATGGGTGAAATAAAAATTTGTTGGCGCTGAAAAGGAGATGCTATACCATCACATAGAGGTGAAGAAGGGGGTAACAAGTGAAGTGAAAATATAAGCAGCCATGCCAGGCAACATTAGCTAAAAAGGAAACTAAACACTACAACTACAACAACAAAATAGCAAAGGAAGATAGGCGAGGAAGACAAGAGAAAAAAAAAATGATAATCAAAAGCGAAACCAGAAAAAATTAAGGCAAAAGCGAAAAAATAAAAATTAACAACAACAACAATAAGTAAAACAAAAGAAAAAAAAAGAAAAGTTTTTTTTTTACTCTTTTTTTCTTTTTCTTTGTTTTTGTTTTTGTTCTTGTTTTTGCAATTTAAAACGCGAGAATAGAAAAGCAATAACAACAAGGCACAGACAGTAATACAAGATACAAGGGGTGGTTTATTACGTACACTTCGTACTTCGCTGCTATGTGTGTGTATGTGTGTGTAAAATTTTTATTTGAAATTTTTATATCCTTAATACTGCTAGTGTATATGTGTGTGTATGCATGTATGTATATGTGTAGTGGTAGTAGTAGTCTTTGTAGTTAAAATGTTTGGAGAAAAAATTCGTTTTTTTTTTCTTTCTAAAAAATTTCACCGTAAAGACGGACGAATTCTCTTTTGTTTGTTAATGTTTTGAATATTCATGCGTTAGTGTACGTATGTAGATGTAGTGTGTGTGTGTATGGATGTTTAATTTTTTTTTTTTATTATTTTTCATCATTTACTACATCTATTACAAGTTTTCCGTTTTTTGTTAACGCAGCGCCAGTCAACCAGCCAGCCAGCCAGCCAGCCTTCTTATGTTTAATGACGCCTTCGTCGACGTAGACTGTGTCTATTACTATTGACTACTTGGGTACATTGTTTATGCTGTTGTTGTTCTTGTTTTCTAAGTTTACAGGTTTAAAATGTTTGTTGTTGGTGTGGTGTTGTTTTTGTTATAATGTTCCTCTTTTTTTTTTCTTCTTTTAAATACGTGTTCGCAGTTAAAAATCTCAACTTATTTTTTTAAAAATAATTTTTTTTTTTGGGTTGCTTTTATGCTGCTGCTGGTGGTATGTGTGCTGTTTTTTTGTTATTGTTGTAGTTGTTATTGTTGTTGTTGTGTTTAGTCTGATATGTTTGAAAAGAGAAAAAAATTCAAAAGAAAGAGTAGAATTTTTTTGTTTTTGTATTACACACAGAGAAAATTGTTACAAAAAAGGGGCACTATCACTATCTGGTACACAAAGTGGGTGTCAGTCATTTGGTGGTTTACATATGTCAAGGATATGGGGTTTGAAACGAAGCCTTACTTCGAACAAGCTTACTAGAGTATGGCGACTTTGTTTTATTAGACAAATTCCCGTATGTCCTGTGTGGGAAATGCTTTCCTATCGAAATATCAGTTTCAGCTCCTCTTCAGCTTAATGGGAAAGTCCGCAAACATATGAAAATTGCCGAAATTGTTGTAAAGAGCAGCTAGAGACAGTTTAAGAACTGCCATAACGGCATGAAAGCTTTACTAATTGGACTTTAGTTGTGCAATAACTATGAAAATCGAAATGTTACAATCATTGGAACACAAGGTAACATGGTTTTTATTGAAAATAATAGAATTGAACTTTGTTGACATGAAATCCTTCGATTTTTATTTACTGGCAGAGTAAGATAGCAGCTAGAAGCTATCAAGTGCTTTAAGGCAGTAACTATACAGTTTACAACGTATTCTATCAGCGCTACAATCAGTGCTGACCTTTTTTTCTAATCAACGTGGTACAACTGAACTTGGTTGACATTAAATTTTCCAATATTTATTTGTTGTCAGAGTGAGCGGGCAGAAGTCGCTGATGCCAAGTAGATAGTGTGTTGGCTTATCAGACATAATGGCCACGGCTCAAACCCCAGGTCAGGCAACTCGAACAAAACAAAATATAAAAAAATATTTCTTCAACAACTGCCTCCCAGCAGATTTCTGGCAAAACCTCTCAAGAGTAAATAAATTGCCATGAAAAAAATCTGTCGTACGGAGTCGACATTAAACTAAATGTCCCGCCGTATATGAAATTAACACACACAACATAAGTGGCATAAGCAGCTTGGTTGTAATCCTCACTGAAAGGTTGTAATGGCCAATTATGTATGTATGCATGAGACGCATTTAAAATCGATCAAGTGCTTCAATGCAGTTTCTATAGACCCTGCACAGCAGAGATCAGCAATGAGTCTTCAAAAAGATGAGTAGAATCGAACCATACTCATAAAGTCTGATACTTATAAGCATTCACACTTATTTTAATATCATGGAACCTCTAATACTTAAAGTTTGAAGTACTCATCATACTCATACTTAACAGCACGTATGATGTTGTTGATTTCGACTCTTCATGACTCAACATATACAAGAATCACAAAAGACTTATGAATCGCTTACGAACACTAAAATACTCACTAGAAGGTTAAGTGTTTGCCTCTGCTTGCTGTTCTGTGTTTTTTGCTTGTGTGTCTTTTTTCTTTTGGTGTAAATGCAACAATAACTAAGACGAGTAAAGTTTGATGAATGATTCGAATCACTCGAAGTATTTTTCTAAAGCTTTGAATCTAAATGAGTAGGCTTATGAATCAAACATATTTGGAATGGTATGAGTTTGATGTCAATGTTGTACGCATACTCATTGGAACCTGTAGTTATAAATCAACATTGTAGTGAGTACGAATGAATCAGAGTACATAGTTAAATTTCAATATTTGTTGACTCACTTATAAGCAAAATTTCATGAGTGCCGATCTCTGCTGCACTGCATTTAAGGTTCTAGTTTAGCTTTGCTTTAACAGATATCGCTGACATCAACCTTAGATGACCAATCGGTTGCTGTTTTTATTTTTTTAGCCATTGGTTTACAAAGCTTAGGGCCTAAAAAAAATTTCTGTTTCATTATATTCAGTGTCAGCATTACCCAACAGTTTCTTGCCGTGCAATTTTGGTTCGTTCGTTCGTTCATTCCTTTTTTTTTTCAAAAAATTTGTTGTGTTTAGAGAGATTTGAGGGAATAGATGAGACTCAAACCATTAAAAAAAGCGCGTTTTTTTATTATTTGAGGGTTGATTTTTTCGTTGTCGACATTATTTTCATTTTTATTTTCTATACACACACACACACACACACACGCACACACACATTTAATTCTTTTTTTTCAGTTTTTTTTCAGTTTTTTTCAGTTTTCCTTTCCTTTTTTTTTTGAAAAGGCGACACAGTTGTAGTAGTTCCTGGCGCTGCGTCAGTTGCTGCCGTAGTGTCGTTTTAAAATTGAAAAGAAAGCATTGTGCTGCCACGACCGCCAACGCTGGCTGTCGCTGCCGCTGTGTAGTGAATAAAAATGATGGCAAAAAAAAAAAACTTTTAAAATGAAAATAAAAATTGAAATGAAAATAAAAGTCTAGAAATATTAGGCGAAAACGCGAGTAGTAGAGAGAGAGTGGGAGGGGGGAGGAGGGGGGTGTGTGTGTGTAATGGAAAAAAAGTGAAAATAAAACTTTACAAGCTTAAGAGAGTATGTGTGTAGTATTCGAGTAGTAAATAATTGTAAATGTCTACGTATCTATGTATTAGTGCGTGTGCGTATGTGTGTGTGTGTATGTGATTTAAAGAGCAACAACAAAATTATATTTTATATGAGAATCTTTTCTTTTTTTTTTTTTTTTTGGGCATATGTATGCGTGCGTGTGTGTGACTATTACACGGCATCCTTTTTTATATTTTCCTTCAGCATGAGATTTTTTTTTTTTTTGTTTTTTTTTTTTTTTTTTGAAAATATTGTGTTGAAATTTTTATTTATTTTTTCATTTTCAATGTCTATGCAACAACAACACCAACAACATGGCAAAGAAATGAAAGTTTTTGCTACGAGCTCTGCTACTTTTCTTTCATAATTTTTTTTTTCGTGAATATTTTTATCGTAGCAGATGATGGAGAAGAAGAAAAAAAAAGGCAGGAGAATTTTTATTTCCAACGTGAATAAATGAATTGATAAACGTAGTTTGAGCCATAAAGGTACCCACTTATTATTACTTTTAATACTTTCCTTTTCTTTTCTTTGCTCTTCTTCTTCTGCTTTACTTTACTTTCAGTTTTTCCAAAAAAAATTTTTCATTTTTTTTTCGGTTTCTTGTTCTTTTTTGTTGCCTTTTTTGCATACGCATGGTTTTGTTTAGATATTAACTATGTAAGTATGCGAAGGTCTACGCATTTTGTTTTTACTTTGGTAAGGAAATTTGTCAAGGTATGGTGTTCTCTGCTACTTTAAATATGTATTTTTAGTTGCCGAGCTATTGAAAATATCAAAAAAAAAAAATTGGAAAACTTTCCTTTTGATTTTCTTTCCTTTTTTTTTAATTTCTTCAGCTTTTGTTTGAACAAAAACACACAAAAAAACGCCAGAATCAGATTCTGTAAAGAATTCAATTTGAAATTTATTGAAGAGTCGAGTATAGTTGTACAGTCTTAAGCGTATTACAACAACAATAAGTAAGAGTTTAGATGTTCAAAACGATGATAAGGTTTCCATAAAAAAATTGAAAAGAAAAAATTTGGCATTTAATTTGAACAAAAAAATGAAGAAAAAAAAAAGAAAGAAAAATTAAATGGAATACCAGTGAGTTATCAAATCAGCATGAAATTCACCATGGGCCTGCCAGGTTGTATAATTGCTTTAGGTGGCAGGAAAAAATTGAAACATTTTTTCAAACCTTTTGGGTAAGCTTGGCTTAGGCAGTGGCAACAATTATTAACAGTTCGCCTTAGTTTTTCTCTTATATAGACCTGTAAAGCAATAAAGGTATGCGGCTAATTGGCAAAAAACATCGCTTTGTAATACCCAAGATAGCTTCATGGAGCGTGTTACTCAAATAGTAGTCGTCGTAGTGTAGTAGGTACTTCAAACCTCCAGTCAATTGTCTCCAATTAAACGAAAAAGTATGGCTGCACCATATCACGGTTATGTTGGTAACTGATGGCATGACTATGACTGTCTTAGAGATGTTATGCTAGATCCCTTTACCCCCCCCCCTTATTATATTAAACCACCAGAAGCGTTTGGCATTCGAAATAAACCACACAACTTAATCCATCCGGGTTGTAATCGCTGTAGTCTAGTAGGTAGTGGGTTGGCAATGCTTAGAGCAAATGTTCATATCAGACTTACAGTGAGACGGTATAAACGGCTCCAAGTCACTAGGAATATATTCGAACATATTGCTGTGTGTTCCTCTAATCAACTGCTTATTTCAGGGCTTTACTACCAATAGTTTGACTGTCTGAACGTAGCAATTTTCTAAAAGCGTACTTGTAGTTTCCATGTGTGAGCAGGACACCTTATTCTACAACTGATATAAACACGCAATACCTTCTGTCTTGCCACATTCACTCTGTGATCCACTATTCATACTGAACCATAACCGTCAAGTTAAGCAATCCAAAGCTTACAACATGAGTGTAGCCGAAGTCCTCTAGCAGTTTGAACATACAACTTTTACCACCACATCCACAGGACCCTTTGTGATACCACAGTTTTCTATTCTTCCCGTAGTCTAGGAATCACTCGAAGCTTCCGATGAAGCGACTCAGGGTGTGAATAACATAATTTTGTACACAAATTTCCAGTTCCAAGGCATACTAAGAGAGATAACCCTGACGTCGTAGGACGAGAGTCTACCAAAATAACTTTGGCAGTATGTAGGTAGAAGTTGCTATCCCCACGCAAGTACAAGCCGATACACTTAGGCCGCACGCAGAGCTCACTGTGATACCACAGTTTCCCATTCTTCCTGTAACCCATTCTTCCCTTCACTCGGAGCTTCCGATGAAGCGACTCAGACTGACAATATCAATGCATGACAATTCTTCCTGATCCTCGATATAGTAGGCACTCAGGTGCCTCTTTCTCTTCCGACAAAGTACCAGGTACGTGCACAGTAGGTGAAGAACAGTTTCATCCTTCTCCTCATCTCCACAGCTTCTGTAGAAACCATTTGCAAGATGTCCAAGACCAATTTGCCTTGCAAGCGTGCCCATAATGCAATGCCCCGTAATAATCTCGACAACAGTGCTAAGCTTGCTTCGTTGGAGTTTAAACAAACACAGAATGATATGAAAATCATTGGATTAGGAATTGCCATTCAACCATTCAACCTAACAGTGTTGTAGGTCCATGTGTTTCAAGTGCTGATGTCACTGCATCACAATCAAAAACATTTTTAATATTCCCCATAAAAAAATCGTCAAAAACATTGTTCCGTTCAAGGGCAAGTTCGCCCATACACATAAACTTTGATTCAAATAAACCACCTTAAACACACCACATCCCATAGTGCATTGCCCTTAATGCCACCATTCATTACTATTTCCTACCAATACAACTACAACGGACTCACTATTAAAACAATTTTTTAATGCTCAAAATTTTCTAAAACTGTATTGTATTGTATGTGCTGTTATATGTTTAGTGGTTTAGTGTTGGTAGCCCCCGAAATATAAAGAAATAAATAAAAAGGAATACAAAGAGAGAAGAGAGCAAAGGAAAATGGAGAATATTTTAATGAAAAGAAGGGCGACAGCGGAAAGGCAAGAAACGGAAATAAATACTTATCTTTAATGCTTACAATGAATAGCAAAGCTTTTCTAATTGTAGTGGTAGTGGTGGTAGTAGTAGTAGTATTGATAGTGGTAGGGCATTAAGGTATTAAAGACCAGCAAACAATTTCATTTTAAAATGAAAAAAAAAAATTTTTTTTTTCTTTTTAATTTCTTTTTAATTAAACCTGGTACAAGATATTCTAGTAATAGAGAGTGCTTAATGTTAAGGAAAGGAATCTCTTGAAAGTTAAAGGCATGAGAGAAAAAAGTCAATAGTTTCGTAAGGTGAATGGCTTCTTACGTTCGCCTATTTATATGGAAAACACAAACAAAAGCACTCAATTTTGTTGCTGAAAGACGATTTGTTTCACAAGATCGTCTATTTATATGGAGAACAGAAACAGAACAGGAATAGCAAAATATTTTCAAAATTCAAATTTATAAGAGATACGTTCGTTTTATTTCCTCTTCTTTTGCTTCTCTAATGGTTGTTCTTGCTTTTGCTATAATTTCCAATAGAAACGAGTTGCTACTCTATTTCTTATGGAGTGTGAAAGTCTGTCTTTCGATTTCTTTTCTTTAGTGTTTCTTTCAAATACAAAATGTTTATTGTCGTACAAGTTTTTCGTTTTTTTTATGGGTTTTGGCGGGTAGTTTTGGGCGGACGGTGGTGTGTGTGCTACATGTACTTAAACTTTCTTACTATTCGCATTTGAAATGATTATAACTGCCGTTAAGTTTGCCCCCTTAGGGCCCAGCCTTCCTCCCTATCTCATTGATAATCTTTTATAGTTGCAGAGATTTAAAGGTAAGAAGTGTTTCAATTTGGTGGCTAATTAATAAGAGAAAAAAAATTCATTCACAAAATTACATTAACCAGCCTAAAGGGGAAATAGTATTTGGAAAGCTTTGCTTAATTACAGTACAAAGGCCGTATGATTACCGCAGAGTGTGAATGTGTGTTGAGTAAAATCAATTGATACTAAAGGCTTATTGGCTTATATCTCAATAACGATCAGTTAAGTAAACCCGACAATTAGTGGCGATCTAAAAGCCATGAAGAGAAATCTGGATTATACATCACCCGTTTTGAAAGTCTAAAATCTGCACTGAATTGGCTGTGCTATTCTCCCTTGAGGACAACAAATCAAATGGAATTGCATTACCACAATCACTTAAAGAGGCAACTGCTTCAAACTATAGCAACAGGCCTACACAGAGGCATTAAGCCTCTAGAAATCAAATCAGTTCTGCTCTAGAAGGCCTCAATAGTACTGTAAATATTATCCACTTTCCATATTCGAACTTCTTTTTGTTCTCTGACTTGACAATTTCTCTCCAACATTAAAATCACAATTACTGGGTTCACTATGCTCCTGCATAAACCAGTTCCTCAAAGTCTATTACACCGCTTCTCGATAGGAAAGGATAAAGCTAGGTCATCCAATTCTATTGATTCATTGGAAAAGTGTCCCCAATATGTTTCATGGTTTTCATTGCATGGAAAATAGAAACAAAATTAAAACAATAATAAGAGAACAGCTTGTTTGCTAGCAAACAAATATAAATGTTTGCTGGGTTTGCCTGTTTCTTTTTTCTTGCTTGCTGTAATAATGTTCCTGCAATGGCTGTTATAGTTGTAGTGGTACTGGTACTAGTTGTAATGGTAATAGTGGGTTTGAGAGGTACGAGTGTGTTAGTGTGTGTGCCTAGTTTCTTAATGGCTGATAAAGCATTTGTTATTATTCTTTTTCTTTATATTTTAAGTTTGTGTTGTTGTTGTTGTTATTAGTTGTTATTGGGCTATGTTTGTGTGTGTATATTTTGTATATGTGTGTGTGTGTGTGTGTTTTTTGTTATTATAATCAAAATAATATAATAATGCCAATACACAACACATTTATTCTTTCGATTTTAGTACCCTAAACAACCAACAACTACGCGATTTAGTAGTGGAAGTTGTAGTGGTAGTTGTAGAAGTGGTCGTAGTATTAGTACCAGAAATTTTGTTTATTTTTTTTTTATTTTTTTCTCTCTTCTTCTGTATTTCTTTTTTTTTATTTATTTCTTAAAGATTTTGTGTTTGTTCTTCGACATTCTTTTCTTTAGTATTTGTTGTTACTAATTCAGATTTTCCATTCTTTGTGTGTGTGTGTAAGTGTGTGGATGTTTATGTATATGTATTGCTTTTATTATATCCTTAGAAAAAATGAAAACATTGCTTATGTATTAGTTTTGTCGATAATAAGTTTAAAAAAATTTCATTTTTTGTTGTTGCTTTTTTTGCATTTTTCTCAAAGCGAAAGACAGAAAAGAAAAAAACGAAACTTATTTCTAGAAACTTGCCGTTTTTTTCGGCTTTAAAAAACGAAAAAAAAAAAAATCAATATTTTTTTATTATAAAAGATATTAGAGAAAATTATATATAATTTCGTTGCTTTTTATTTTCATCTTCTTCTTCTTCTTCTTCTTCTCGAGTATTCATTATGATTTGGGATGGGCGAGTGGGTATACTCCAGCATCATTTTCTAAATGCTTTTTTTTTTTTTTGATAAGTTTATAATTTGAAATCAATATTAAGTTTAAGTGCTTATAATCTCTCTTTTTGTATTTCTTCTTCATTAATTAATCTTTTTGTTTTGTTTTGCATATTAACAGCAAAAAAAAAAAAAAAAAAAAGAAATTGCTTTAAGAAATGGAAATTCTAAGAATGATTTTTAAGATTTTATTGAGAAAGAATTTTAATAAATATGATCTCGGCGTGTGTTTTTTTTTGGGGGGTTTCAATTGTTAATCCATTTTTCGGTTCATTATAATACTTGGGGTCTACCATCACAGTACTGTATACAGCAATTGATCGTTTGAATTAGTTCCGCAGGCAAAAAAATGCTATTGCTGTACGACCATAGCGCTCTGCATTGAAAGCAAGGATTATTTCAAGAATTTTTTTTTAAATAAATAATGCCCAATGGCATCACCAGATTATAAAGCGCAGCATAGGATGGTCTCCGGGTCCTATGTGAGAAAAAAAAAAAATCAATATTTTTTATTTATAAAAGATATTAGAAAAATTATAAATTTCGTTGCTTTTTATTTTCATCTTCTTCTTCTTCTTCTTCTTCTCGAGTATTCATTATGATTTGGGATGGGCGAGTGGGTATACTCCAGCATCATTTTCTAAATGCTTTTTTTTTTTTTTGATAATTTATTAATATTGAAATCAATATTAAGTTTAAGTGCTTATAATCTCTCTTTTTGTATTTCTTCTTCATTAATTAATCTTTTTGTTTTGTTTTGCATATTAACAGCAAAAAAAAAAAAAAAAAAAGAAATTGCTTTAAGAAATGGAAATTCTAAGAATGATTTTTAAGATTTTATTGAGAAAGAATTTTAATAAATATGTACTCGGCGTTGTTTTTTTTTGGGGGTTTCAATTGTTAATCCATTTTTCGGTTTCATTATAATACTTGGGGTCTTACCATCACAGTACTGTATACAGCAATTGATCGTTTTGAATTAGTTCCGCAGGCAAAAAAATGCTATTGCTGTACGACCATAGCGCTCTGCATTGAAAGCAAGGATTATTTCAAGAATTTTTTTTTAAATAAATAATGCCCAATGGCATCACCAGATTATAAAGCGCAGCATAGGATGGTCTCCGGGTCCTATGTTAGAAAAATTTTGCTCGTTTAAGTAATTCAATTTATTTGAATTGCAAGTCTGTTGCAATCGTAGCCGCTTAGTACATCTGCGACATTGTAAATGGTTACGTTAGTTGGGCTGTATAATGTATACAACGAGCCACAACAATTCAAGCTTTGCGTCACACTTTCTCCAACAAAAACGGTAATTTGAGCAGTACGAACATTGACATGATGCGGAGTCCTGGCTACATAATAGGTTCATGATGTTTTTTTTAATGAGTGGCGAGAGGCCTACAGTTTAAAGTCAACTTCGAACGACAGATTTTTGAGAAACGTTTCCTGGCAATTTTCTATTTACTCTCAATGTTTTTTCCAGAAATCTGCTGAGAGGCAGTTGCCTCAC
Source organism: Sarcophaga bullata (assembly GCA_005959815.1). NCBI lineage: Eukaryota > Metazoa > Arthropoda > Insecta > Diptera > Sarcophagidae > Sarcophaga > Sarcophaga bullata. Next base: position 294,284 of record QOCX01000082.1, read on the forward strand.
GTTTAATAGGCCAACAAACTATCAGCGGCGACTATGGCTTCACGGTCATAGTGCTCTGAATGGAGGGCAAAAGTTCTTGCAGGGTTTTTTTGGAATACATACGGAACAGCGTCACCTTCAGATAATAAAGTGCACCAAACGAGAGAATCTACAGAAACTTTTAGATTCTCCGAGCCAAATATCGGACAATTTTGCTCGTTCATCTAAACACCTATTGATAAATAAGCTTCATAACTGAAGTAAATTTAGTACGAAAAATTGGTATTGAAAGCCTGTTGTTCTAGTAACCAATTACCATATTTATGGAGTCGGAAATGGCTAGCCTGCTCCAAGGGTTGCGTAAATTGTACTTTATATGGAAGGGATTGTAAATTTCCATGCAAAATACTCTGCAATGAGCCGCTACTCTTTCTCCACCAAAATAATTATAACTTTGACAGTTCGAACGTTTATGTTGAATCACAATTCTGACTGCAACTGTAATGCTTATAGTCTCTTAAAATTATGCCCACGCCTGACTTCGCCTCCAAAGTCTCTTACAGTCTCTTACAATTTCTTTATAATCTTTTGCAATTCCTTGCACTAATCGATTAAATTGACAATAATCAATCTGTTATGCGGCAACAGTAGACCTTTTTCCAACACTCTTGTTGAGACTCGAATGGCAATGATTTTATCGCGACGCATCTAGTTTTCGATGTAGTTTACACGATGACCAGATATTCGTATGTTGTCTTCCTTTGGCTCGGTCGACTTATTGATGGACTAGCTAGCTAGGCAGGCATTAAACTGTCAATCACAAATGCTGGTCATATGATAAAAATTAAATAGAATATCGGTGAGATATCAAATCGGCATGAAATTTAGCTGGAAAAAAATTGAAACATTTTGTTTTAAAACATTTGAGAATGCTTGACTTAGGAAACGTCAAGAATTGTATTTCGTTTACTCATTTCAATCTGAAGTAGATTTTGTGTTACAAAAGTTGCAGAATATTATCTACAAGAGTTTTGGTCGCTCTGGAACCAAGTGGTCGTATATAATCAATGTTATGTTGCAGATTATATTGAATTACGATATCTTAAGCCTTTAGAATGAGATACGTCCTGACTTTCTGAATAGTAAAAGCCTTTAACTGATGTGAAGTCCTATAAGTCTATTTCATTACTATGATACTAAACTAAGTAACCTAAACATCAGCTTGGGTCCAGCAATGCAACATAATAAAAAAGGGCCACGAAAAGTTACTGCACAAAAAAATGTGTCATTCGGAGTCGACTTTAAACTTTAGGTCCCGACTTTTATGTATAAAAATAACACATACAATATAAGTGTTGTGAGAAACTAGGTGGTAATCCTGACTGTATGTATTTATGTATGTAAAAAGAGGCCTTGAAGAAAATCAAACCTATCTTGTAGCATCCCAAGATGTATTTTAGGCTTTTGTCAAAGTTTTGCTCTGTTGGTATTCTATCGAAGCTAGTTCAAAGCGAGTTATTGCTTACTGCTAAAGGCAACAGATATTTGTTATCGAATAGTTCAGAAATCATTAACAAAGAGCTGATCCTCTACAGCCAAATCTCTAGGTTCGACTTATACTGAAACAATAGGGTCATCTGATCCTATGGCCCACAAACTGCTAACTTTGTCAAATAGAAGAGCAATTAGTTTCCATTTGCTTCTTCTGAAACTTTAGCAGCTTGACTTTAAGGTTCTTACGCTCCCAGGCATTGCATTATTGTTACCTGTTCTGTTCTCACGGTTAGCAACAGCTTTAAAGAAACAATGAGGTCAAAATGTTATCTACCGATTTGAATTGTCATCCTTTAATTCATAATTTTTATTTCATTTTCATTTTCATTGTCATTAATTTAAATTGTAGTAAATAAATCTAACTGTAAAGGACTCCGTGGCGCAACGGTAGCGCGTCTGACTCCAGATCAGAAGGTTGCGTGTTCAAATCACGTCGGGGTCATATAAATTCAGAAAATTTTTTTTTATGAGTTGATCACTTGCAAAACAGCTCTCAATTGTATTCATTATCGAAATATTACTAAAACATTCATTGTTGTATTCCATTCCCATCCCGTCTATTTTACAGAACCATTTCCATTTAACCACTATTCTTTAGGGAAAGTACCATATTTAGAATTTCTGTTATTGTTCGGTTGATCCCTCGTGCATTTCAAGAATAATGGCTGCTCAATTTAACCGCAAAACTTGGTGGCCATTAATTCGAAATGAGTTTCACTTTAAATTTATTAAAAAAGGTCTCTAAAAATTGAAACGATAACGATTATTTTTTGAGACTTTTATTGGATCTACTTAAGGCTAATGGTCGCATGGGGGTATGAACCCGTATTATTTCTCTTTAAAATAAAAAATCTTTTAAAAATTCATAAAAATGTTGACATTAAATTACAGTTGCAGCAAACACTTGTTGCAGGACTCCGTGGCGCAACGGTAGCGCGTCTGACTCCAGATCAGAAGGTTGCGTGTTCAAATCACGTCGGGGTCAATAATAATTTTTGACATCTCTTGGTATTATTTTCTAGAGCTAGGCTCAAGAATGAATATGTTTAAATATTATTTTGAAATTCTTAAGTTAAACATTGTAAATGACGTAAATGTTAAAATGTACGAGGGTGGTTAAGTGAGTTCCTTATTTTTTAAACTGCCCATGTCTTAACTATGAGAACAACATCGATCAGCTCAACAAATAACTGCCAGTTAACATCAGTCAAAATTTTTCGTGAGCTGTGTGATTTGGTTTTTATTTGAATGCCATTCATAGTAGACTATACCACAGTGCTTGAGGTGAAAATAGAAGAAGAGAAATTTCGTGGGTACCATTTGCTCCTTCAGAATTCTAACGTTAAATACATTTGACTGCAGTAATGGCGTCACGAGAGGCATCTCATACACAAATCTACTTTGATAACCTCGTAATTATTTTTTAAAAGGATAACATGAAGCATTGGACAAAGCGGACCATACTGGAAAAATAAATCAATTTTTTGTTTCATTAAAAAAAATCGTGGCTCCATTTTCTGTGTTGTACGTGGTTTTTTAATATCAATCAGCGCGAGATTTGAACCCGCATTCAATTATCAGTTGCAATTAAAATTGTTTTTAAAAATTAATTAAAAAAAATAAGCTTTTCTGGTTTAATAAGTCATTCGAATAGCTGTTTGCATAGGACTCCGTGGCGCAACGGTAGCGCGTCTGACTCCAGATCAGAAGGTTGCGTGTTCAAATCACGTCGGGGTCAAAAAGTTGGTTTTTGGTCAAAAAATATTTGTATTCCTCAATAATTAAAGGAAAAAAAATTGTGCAGTCCAGTTACGGAGATATAAGTCCGAGGGTTTCTATGGCACAGAGGGGTATTTTGTACAGAACTTTATAAGTTCCAAAAGTCTATAAAGACTGTCGAATTTCGACAATAAATAGTGCACGTAGACGGCATTTTGTACAGAACTTTATAAGTTCACAAAGTCTATAAAAACTGTCGGATTTCGACATTGAAATAGAGAAGATAGTTTAATTGGGGATCTCTTTATATTTTGCTCGAGATAAGTTAGAACGAAGTTGAAAAACTATACGCGTCGAAAGGTATTTTTAGAATTTATGCTTCTAAGATATTCTCAGATACTAAGTAGTTCGATGTTGCA